>JAMKCH010014234.1:0-111056 GCA_023653785.1 Ophioderma brevispina
TAAAATGATACCAATTTGTTATGTTTACTCTTTATATGTTATCAGTAGCGCTAAAGAATAGCTGTATGGTGAAGAACATGCAAATTTAGAGGTCCTTGACCTCTGACGTCACGCTTCACGGCTCGCGACACTTAAGACTATGCTTTTCAGATGGCCCACGGGATGTCCTATACAAATATCATAAGCAAGACACCTGGTAAAAAATCAGGATTTAAATGCTGGTATCTCCCGGTCTATAACTTCATCATGTAATATAACAAATGATTAAAAGATTTTTTGACTAAACTATATATTGCTGACAGAAGTTAGGGTGAGCCAAAGGTCAGAAAATTTACCTTTCCAGAAAAAGACTGGCGTGTCATATTGTAAAGCTGCACAGTTGGCATAAAATGTAAACTTAGGACAGGCAAAAGGTCTCACATGATGTCAGTGAGTAGCCTTGAGAAAATGTGCCAATCATTGATTAAAGGTGCGATCTTTAAATAGACAACCTTTCAAGATCAGACTTTTGCTAAGTTCAATCCGTTCTTGGTCAGAGGTTGAATGATGCGGGCGTAGGCCATACATAGTTCAGCCTGTTGAATAGGTCAGTCATCAGGTTATTTTTTGTTTACATTAAAGCATGAAGTACTTAGTACTTAAAAATTGAGGAATATTGTTATTAGTATTAGGAGATGATAATTTATTTGTACAAACAGCTCATTATAAAAACCAATACGTCAGCTGGCATTCCATACTGTTCCAACTCATATTTTTGACATTTGAGAAAATTGGTAGTGTGTAAATGCGTTGACTCTTATAATTACAGAGTTTCAGACGTGGACTTTACCTAATTAATGAGATACTAAGTAGCAAAATTTGATCTTGTGCATTAAAATTTGTTTCACAACAGCCGCTATCGGACATAGATCACTATTGGGATACACTGTAAAATTAACAGTACATGCGTTACTTTAACAACGGCACTGAATATGTTAAATACCGGGCTATCTGTGTTCTATCTAAGAATCAAACGATAAGATACATATATCTTTATCACATACCGATCTAATCAAGCTTCCCAAAGCTGTATCACATACAGTGCTATACCACTGATACGGCAATTGCACTTTTTATAAGACTGTGTTGCATGATGGTTACACACTGGCCATCTGTGTGTCTTTATCTCAGGACATGTTGTGGAAAAACAAAAAAATCTTTAATAACATACTGATCGGTAAGTTTAAAGTCATATAAAAACAGTGTTGGCTAGAAACCAGCATTATTTTTCACTGAATTACAACACAACGTCTGATGCGTTTTCTTGATGATTATTCTTTGCCTGGTAAGTAATGACGCAATCAGTATGTTTGAGCTTATTACGAAGGGAAGATTTTCAATTACGATTTCTCAAAACAGAATTTTGTGAGATAGATCAGATGTGAAAGCCGACGAATTGTGAGTAGCAGCGTATGTTTATCCACCTAAGAGAGAGTTCAAGTATTCTTAGATCTAGTGATTTTTTTCTGCAGATCAGGGAGGGTCAGCTCCAGATATGCCCTCGTGTAAAAAGCACTTGTGATGTGCCAAAATCAATGTGTACTTATTATCAAGGGAAATTAATACCTATAAAGCCCTGTAAATTGCCAACAAGGGCCCTTACATGTATTTATTAATTTCCACATTTTATAGTGTTCTGCCAGAAATCTCAAGAATATTACGGCGAAGTGTTTTTCTATGGCTCAGAGGGCGGGTGATCCACCAACAGGACCCTTGTATCAGCGAGGATTAAAGAATTGAAACCAGAATGCTAAGAGGGGCGGCTTATGTAGAATCTTCAATATTTGTGATCTAGATAATGATGGAATTCTAAATGACTATGAACTTAATGGTTTCAGGATATTTTGTTTCTGATATTTCCTTGTAATATATGTGGTTGGTTGATTGGGGGTTTATTGAAATACAGTAGTATATTTACAGCAGCATAATTATTTAACGAGGTCATTCATAGTGACCCCACAGCTACCTGTCGGCCGATTTACCGTAAAGAAATGAGGATTTAGAGTTGACATCATCCATTGGCCCCAACGTTTTATAGTGTGAGGTGCCGCAGTTGTACCTAATCTTAAGTGCAAATGGATCTACTCTAGACCAAATTTTGAATTTTGTTTTTGAAATTCACAACAGCAGTGGCCTAAGGAGCACACGTGGATACCAAGCTGAAATAGCTCATAAACGATCAGCAAAACAAACCTCAGCATCACGGCTAATTTTAAGGTAAAGTACCTTTTCATGAGGTATCTGTGATCATCAAAACAAAAATAAATGTGCCTGGATCACGAAATGTACCTTTAACATCTTGAAAAATTTTTCATACAAGACCTTTAGTGGATGAGTTGTCAAAGGAATATCTGCATGTTTAAAAGTGCATGCTCATGTAAAACAGTGGACAAAATTTTTTTGCATAAAGTTAAGGTCCACATTTTATCTTTTGTGAAATTATTAATTTATTTTAACTCATTTTGTCGTACTATTTTATATTAGAGCTGTTACCCATTTCTATGGAACTTGAGATTTTGCAAAAAAACGGTCGAAGCAACATCCATGGTGGTCCAAGGCGCTTTCTCTAGGTGGTTTCCTTACATTTGGGAAGGATGGTTTTTGGTAACCGCCGGTGGATGGGAATAACCCAAATGTGTTTAAGGCCAAATTTTCCTCCCAGGGCCAAAATTTGGGGTTTCTGAATCTTGTAAACATAAAACAAGACTTTCTGAAGCAGTAGCATTTAAGCTGGAATGATTTTTTTTTTTTATTGGAGGGATTGCGTAGCAAAATCCGGAAATTTACGGAATATGGCAAGGTCTGGATGTAGTAAGGATGTCCGTACGTATGTAAGGACGTACGTGTGTGTGTGTGTCTGGACACAAAAAAGGTAGAACATTTTGCATATAACTTTTTTTTCAAGATGAGTCGAGTAGGTTACCCAAACTTAGATATATTGTATGAGGGCACAAGCCCATACTAACCAGTAATCCATTTCCCCAGGGTTGGGTCCTCCCTGGGTTGACAGGGGGGTGGGGAGGAATGAAAAAAGGTCAACATTCATAAAAAAGTAAACTTTTGCCATAACTTTTTTTCAGATGAGCTAGAGTACCCAAAATTAGATATATTGTAGGAGGACACAAGCCCCTTACTAACCATGTAATCAATTCCCCAGGGTCCTCCCCTGCAGGCCTACAAAATCCCCAGGACCATGGAACCGCAGGGTCCAGAAGAAAAAAATTGGCAACTGCAGAAAAATTTTCAAAAGTAAGGAAAAATAAAAAAAAAATGCACCCCTAAAAGTTATACAAAGGGTTTCAAATACAGGCCCAGATTGCACAAGAGGGTGTCAAAAATATTGGGCCAGCTGTTAAGGACTTTGTGCTAAATGGCTTGTGATGTGCAACTTCATGCACAGATTTGACAGAACATTTTGCCCACTTCTTTTGAAGGTCCGGAAGACGAAATTGTTTTGTTAGGCTGGTCCCCTGGGTCTGACAGGGGGTGGGGAGGGGAAGGGATAATGTCAAAAAAGGTCATCTTTTCACAAAAAAAATAAAAACCTGTATGATCTACTTTTTTCCAGATGAGCTACGGGTACCCAAACTTATTGTAGGCGGACACAAGCCCCTACTAACCATGTAATCCATCCCCAGGGTCCTCTCCTGGTCTGGCAGGGGTGGGGAAATTGTCAAAAAAGGTAACTACATGTTGCCATAATTTCTATTTTCCAGATGAGCTAGAGTACCCAACTCAGATATATTGTAGGAGGACACAAGCCCCTACTAACCATGTAATCCCAGGCCCCCTAGGGGTCCTCCCCTGGGTCGCTGAAAGGGGGGTGGGGAAATTGTCAAAAAAGGTCAACACTCTTCCCAAAAAAGTCAGAACGTTTTCTAGATGAGTTAGAGTAGCCAAAACTCAATATAATTGTAGTCTATAGACTGAAAGTGTGTAGACCTATGCTTTGATAGTCTAGGCGACCGCCTCTCTAAGTGTGGCCCGATATGAGGTTTGGGTCCAACAGTCCACTTAGTCAGTGCCTTCCATGCAGGCAGACTGGCTTGTGGACTTTTTGGTCTCCACCCAAATATAGACTATACATACACCAATGTACACCCATATTATTCAACGCCCCAGAGCTGCAATTACCCTAGGAGAAAGAAAAAGCAATCCGTTCCAACCGCAATTGGCGGTTATGTAAAACATATGTGGGAACAATTTCGTTTCTGGAAACCGAGACTTGGATGAGTTGGGGTGGATCGGGCCAAATCTTCATCCAGAGAGGGACACCATCTTCCCATAGATAAAAATCTGGTGCATCTATATAAAATCTCACTAGGTCGGCAGATCCACAACAATTGCGGATGATTTGTTACTCAAATTCCACTCCAAATTGTGCTCTCCCATCTTTGCTCTAAGCATTTGAAAAAATCAGCCCAAATCCAAAAGGCCAACATTTTTTTAGCAAATTTCAATCTTATCTGATTTTTTTGTTTTTTATTCCATAATTCTGCAACGTTCAACTGTGTTGTCATTGATAACGATAGACTTTCTTTTCCTCCACTTTGCAGAGACGAGAGACGATGTTTATGCACCTTTTACAACCCAAGGCACTAGATGAGTCAAAAGTGTTTAGGGTTAGATTTGTTTTGTAGTAGGAAAAAATACCCTGAAGGTGTGCTAAATAATGGACTTACACAACATGGTGAGTGTTGAGACCAGGGAGTCTACGAAAAAATACTATTTTGGAAGTCTCATGCCACTTTGTAGAGACCAGCACATAGTTTATTTTAAGTAACACACTATTCAATGTATCCCCAACGTGAGGTAGTGGTAAATGTTACAATGAAGTTGCCAATTAGGAACTGCGCACTACCGTTTGCGCCCTAGTGGAAGGTACTTAAAATAGTAAGCACCATGATACTATGGTGAATGGCTTCCCTAAATGCTGGTGGTATCAGGGGCGGGGATCCAGTATTGAAGAATGTCAAAATTACCGGGGGGTGCTGAAAGGCTGTACCTTGTCCAAAATGGGCTGGGATTGATCTTGTGCAGAAGTACCGGGAGGAGCGAGGGCCCCCCCCTCCGCCCTCCCTGGATCCGCGCTCCTGGTATTATTATTATATTAATATAAGTTCATGGTTTGCCTACTCCCTCTCTGACAACATCCAGGAGCTTCTGCCTATCCTGCATTGTTGACCCAACCATCAATGATTATCAAAATAAAACAGTTCCTCTTACAGGAAAGAGAAGGATTATGGTAAATCGTAATTTCTACGATATGGAAAAAATGAAAACAAACTTAAACCAAAACACAAAGAAACTAAAGTATTGCTTATAAATATATGCTGGAATTTTTGCAAGATTTTAATTTTCCTTCAGTTGGGCAGTAGCAGGAAATGTGCAATAACCTCACATATATAATAAATTTTAAATAGAGTTACTTATGTTTGACATGGATTTCGGCAAATAAACAAATCTGCAATTCCCCCCCCCCCAAAAAAAAAAAAAAAACTCGTATACAGAAATAACTTGTAGCTGATTACTTCCAATGGGCATGTTACTTACAAGCACTTTGAATTACCAATGCCATTGTGCAAAAACAGGAGGAAAAATTAAGATGCAAGAAGGAAAAATCATTAGCCCTAGAAACCTAGAAGTAAAGCTATGTGAAACATATATCGTTTTTTGCTTCTCTTATGGACCTTTTTTTCCCTTTTTTGTTGTCAAAAAAAAGAAAGAAAAAAAGGGGAAGTGGGGAAAATGCAAAATAAAAAGTTTTTAAAATTTTATTACTTTCATCATTTTTTTTTTACTGAAAAGGCATCTAGAAACACGCTTTTTTCCCATATTTTCTGAGACCAACATATTTTTGTTGCCCTAACAATCTTTCTTGTATAATTAATTCAGCATTGCCTTTCAATCTTGCAACTCCCTCTCTCCTTTAAGTTAAAATCTAACTGAAAAATAATAGTGTAAAACACCAGCATTGTGTAACTGGCTCTGGCAGGTTTATTGTCAAATGGAGGTTTCCTGTACCCAAGACACTGACCTTTTTTGCACTTAACAGCCAGACAAATTAATAACAGGAAAAGGTAAATTGATGCATTACCAACCCATCATCACTGTGAATTCCATGGAGTCTAAGTACGTAAGCTTCCCGTACATGTTATATCTATTGTATTGTATAAATCATCTGTGACCAAATAACTGAGTAGTTAAACAAGGGTTGATGATCTGAAGCTATAATGTACTGGAATATGTTTTATAAAATTATGGTAATTTATTTGGTAGAAACTTTTAAGTTTAATTTCATATCAAACAAAATACATTGTAATTGTCAGAGGTTAAAGGGACATTTTTTACGTGATCCACAACCTCGTCCACCCCCCACCCCCCGACTTACCTAAAAAAAGTTTGAGATTTAATATTGTCTGAACCATCAGCCTTAGTAATCCATGTGTACCTATTCTTGCATGCAAATTTGGTTGTGTCTGTAAGAAATTCACAATTTTGTATTTTCTGTCCATAAATGGACAAATTGCAGCACAGTGGCCTATGGGACTATGGGAAACAAGCAATTGCTCATAACACAAAACCACAAGATCGGAATCATCTCAAATTTTGTGAATAAGCTTTTCACATACATATCTGGCAAAAAATTAATAAAAACAGGTGGTGCTGGAATCATAAAATGCACCTTTAAGATAACAAACTTCAGAACAATTTTTCCCTGATTCAGCAATCAAGTAGGAAATGAGGGAAAAGACATTGCATTAGGAAACCAAATAAATAACAATTAAAATCATATTTTTAGGTAAAAAAAAAATCATCCATGTCAAACTTGTTTCACCATCTATCAGAGTGTTTGTGTGTGTGTGCGTGTGCACGCGTGCTGTCTGCCAATGTACCTGTGATCAAAATGTGTTAACCTGAGATAATAAGTGCCTTTATTTACACTGTTTCATTTTCATTCAAATAAAACTTTATGGCAAAGATCCTTGAGTAGTTGGACATCAGAAAAATTTAACCATTTGAGGTCAAGGGTCATGTAGGGTCAAATGAGGTCATTGTTACAAAATGATGAAATGACACCTTTTTTCCCTCACTGCATAGAAGGCAGGATATTGGCATTCCCAGTTCAATAGTAATCCTACCAGCAGGCTTCATGAATAAGAGTCATATCCGAGAGGTCATCTTGGGGGTCGTATGAAGTCTTTGTCCAATATGTTGAAAATTGTTCTTTGCTGTGCATCAGTTTAAATTCTCATACTGTACCAGTACCTGTTTGCATCAGGTTGAAGCTTAGCTTAGTTTGATTAAAAAGGATTCAGTTTTAGATAAACTTCTTGGCGCTTTCTTTGTCTTCCACATTCATTACTATACTCTCGCAACTTTGTATCAGTTGATTTACTGTGTACTGAGACTGCAGTTTCCTTAGCTTACATCACCCAAGGAAATTATTTTCAT
The DNA here is from genome assembly GCA_023653785.1 of Ophioderma brevispina. Taxonomy (NCBI): domain Eukaryota; kingdom Metazoa; phylum Echinodermata; class Ophiuroidea; order Amphilepidida; family Ophiodermatidae; genus Ophioderma; species Ophioderma brevispina. The sequence continues at coordinate 7,495 of JAMKCH010014234.1, forward strand.
TAAAGTTCTATCAGAGTGTTTGTGTGTGTGTGCGTGTGCACGCGTGCTGTCTGCCAATGTTCCTGTGATCAAAATGTGTTAACCTGAGATAATAAGTGCTGTTATTTACATTGTTTCATTTTCATTCAAATAAAACTTTATGGCAAAGATCCTTGAGTAGTTGGACATCAGAAAAATTTAACCATTTGAGGTCAAGGGTCATGTAGGGTCAAATGAGGTCATTGTTACAAAATGATGAAATGACACATTTTTTCCCTCACTGCATAGAAGGCAGGATATTGGCATTCCCAGTTCAATAGTAATCCTACCAGCAGGCTTCATGAATAAGAGTCATATCCGAGAGGTCATCTTGGGGGTCGTATGAAGTCTTTGTCCAATATGTTGAAAATTGTTCTTTGCTGTGCATCAGTTTAAAGTCTCATACTGTACCAGTACCTGTTTGCATCAGGTTGAAGCTTAGCTTAGTTTGATTAAAAAGGATTTAGTTTTAGATAAACTTCTTGGCGCTTTCTTTGTCTTCCACATTCATTACTATACTCTCGCAACTTTGTATCAGTTGATTTACTGTGTACTGAGACTGCAGTTTCCATAGCTTACATTACCCAAGGAAATTATTTTCATTAAAGTTCATCCAAGAGTTTAAAGGTGCTTGTTCCAATTTATGTCTATTGTGTTGTTCTCTACTTGATATAAGAGCCTGGTACTTGCACATACGCCCCATCAAGTATGTGGGAAACACACTTGCAGTTTTGATGGTAAAAGCAATAATGCGCATTGCAAAGCCCTATTCAATACTGTGCTAATACTGATGGTTAACCATAAATTTGGCAGTTTTGTTTATATCTTGGCAATGAAATGTACTAATGCTTTGTGGGCTAAAATGAGTGAAAAAGGCAGTGTTTTATGTGTTAGGAATGGGATTTTTGTGGGATCACATGACCTTAAAATTGAGGTGAAATTTCCTAAAACTGGTGCATTTTGGGATGGACTCACCCTCTGAATGTAGAATAAATAATAAATAGTCCGTATATGTGTTTTCTTTTTGTTTTTTTAATTTACAATAATTTACAACTAATATTCATTGAATTAAGTGGAAATAGGCTTCAAAGCATTGTTAATCCTTACATTTTGTATACAGGTAAATAGATAATTGTAGATAATTTCAAATCCAAGAGTTTCACATTTGTGAATAGAACTTTCAATGACAGAGAGGAAGTTAGAATTGTATGTCTTGATATCAGCTAGAATTGTATGTCTTGATATCAGCAAAGCATTTGACAGAGTGTGGCATCCTGGTCTACTGGCCAAGCTTTCTGCCTTGGGATTCTCAGATAAGTTACTGAAGTGGCTGAAGGACTACCTGACGGAGTGACCGCTCCCTGAGAGTCATCCTAAATGGGAGGGTATCCAGCAAGAAGTCGATCAATGCAGGTGTACCACAAGGCTCAATCCTCGGCCCTTTTCTTTTTATTATATTCATTGACGACATCACAAGAAGAATCCTGAATCCATCCATCCTCTACGCAGACGATGTCACACTCATGACCTTCGTAAAGTCAAAAGAGGACAGAATCCCAGCTGCTCGCTCTCTCAACAAAGACTTGCAGGAAATCGAGTCTTGGGCAACTTCATGGAATGTACTTTTCGGTGCTGCCAAGTGTAAAACTGTAATAATATCAAACAAGAAAGATGCTGCAACAGGCCATCCAAGTCTCCACTTCTTTGGTACAACTCTAGAAGAGGTCGACAGGGTCGATCTGCATCTCCATCAGTAATGACCTGTCATGGTCTCCTGTGATTACCAAAATGGCTAAAACTGCTTAGACTTGTACTTTAACTATGTTAACTAAATTATATAATGGGTGAACATTTGACATACTTTTGCAACTGTTACAATCTAACACCTGTAAATGACAAAGTATCTAACACTTTAAATATGGACTACATAGATCTTATTAAAACATTGTACAATATGAAAAGTTTCAGAAAAAGTTTGACATACATACCATTATCACAACAAATGAAAAAGGCTGTAGTATCTTTCCAGATGACTTAACTTGAATCTCTTTTATTGTTTTGGTGGATTCTGACCATTTCTCTTTGTATCATAGCCATTTTCACTGGTTTTATCATCCAGTTTTCTTGAAAACTGATGATCAATAACAGCTGTTTTTGGCATGTGATTCTGACAAGGCCAAATTTTGGTCATTTCTGGCATATAAGTGGTCATAAAATCAAAACAAAACATCCTAACAGGCTGAAAATTTCAGCACTATCTCTCCTGATAATAATCTAGTTCCTATAAAAAATTGCAAACAAGTGCTAGAAATACCATTCACAAAATCAAAGATGAAAATTTAACACACTCGGGTGTTGGTTTACTGTGAAAAGGCCCATATACATAATGCTTATCCACATACTAATCACTATGAGAAATACCCAAGCTCAAATCCATTTCCTTCTTATAGAAAATTACAACTTTGTAATACGTTATACACTAATAAAATTCTGGATCTGGAATTTTTGTTATACACAGTATCCTATGATACTGTTAATACTATACATGTTTACTACATCAAAGCGAAAATCCGATTCATCTCAAAAATTTGGAATTGAGCATTTTAAGTGACTATCTTTAGTTCTAGAATGCTATTTTTAGTAAATACATGAAAAAATTTTATTTTGAAATCTCTGAGTCATCCTTAAATATAAACTGTATGGTAAGGATAATTGGTCTGATAACATTTGAATAATCATCAGTACCTCTGTGGAAGCAAGTGTAAAGCACTAAAAAGTTATTGATTTAATTGTTCATTTATCTGAGTAAATAAACTTCTACTACTTTTCTTTCAGGTTTTTTATTTCTACACACATTGTTCATTCAGAGGGGCAGACATGAAACAACATGGACAGTGCTTAGGAAGTTTGGTTATAATGATCATCTCAAATTAACTACAGAATACTTAAGACCAAGGTAAACTTAGTATTTGTTATTACTCTTAAGGTTTGTCAAACCTGGCTGAAATACTTTAATGATTCTGTGAGTGCAAACACGGGGGTGATAAAAGACGGGGGATAACAATGCTATTTTAAATTGGCTGGGATGTGTGTGTAGGACTGCAGGTATATCTTTCTCTGTGGCAAGATGAGACCAAGGCTTTAGTATTCTTTACAAAAGAGAATATGCTTTCATTTTATCAACTTAAAGTGACAGGAGGAGATTCTTTGAGGATACAATTTTCTCTCAAACTACTGGATCAGTTGCAGATCACCTACCGAGAACATTTTGAAAGTTTATTGGACAAACAAGTGCAAAAGAAAACCGCAAACCTTGTTTTTAACTTGTCTGTTATCGTAATCGTTCCTATAGAAAACCATGCTTTGAATTTTTGTCGTGCACGACAGAAATTACTAAATCATCATCTTATTACATGAAGATGGCGTATCCGGCTTGCTCACTTCAGGTGTGATCTAATACATTGGTAAGCATTCCAAATATGCAAAAAACCAGGGTTCGAAAATAATTGGGGGCACTTATTTCTAGAAATATCCTTATGTCTCTTTAAAGGGCATTATGTGATCCACTGCCTTGTCTCGCAACTTAACATCAGAAAATTTGAGGCTTTTGTGTCATTTGAACTGTATGTTAGCCTAATTAGTGTGTCAAACCTGACATACAGATATAGCTCTGCAAGAAATTTGCAATTTTTCTATTTGTTGTCAGTAAATGGACATAAGTGATAGTTAATTTGCCTGTTAAGTGTATAATGGATTAACTATGTGCATTTTTTCTGACTACAGGTTACGAGTAGGTAGAGGCAGTTCTACTGAATTGGGTCACCTTGGATATCAATTTTTAACACAGCAATTTGAAAAATATGATCAGGTATGTTCAACACAAATTTGTCTTAATTTTGAAAAGTGGGCAACTATTTGTTCATAAATTAATATGGATGTCTTTTCTTCCATTATTTGCTGCAAATGCTGGGGATTGATTTTACTCTTTTAGGGAAGAATTTGAGGTTTTATACTAAAAAAGTAAAAATTGTAAAAAAAAATTCAGCCCACTGTCGCCTGAAGAACCATTTCAAGAGTCACTGACTAAAGACTTGGCATAATAGTATGTTTGATAGGAATTTTTGAGAAATGGCAGCTATTGCACTTACGACCTTGTTGCATTCACACAAGTTAGGTTATGTATGGATACACTGTTTCAGTCCATTGAGTGAAAGTTTAGGCAGTACAAGAGTGAAGTCAACAATTTTCCCTTATTCAAATACAGCAATAATGCTTGCCAATCATAAGTCCACTGGACATAGTCATATACCATCTAGGGGAAGGATTTTATTTTGTTCAATGGCAAGAATAAGCCAGCAATTTTCTAACCCGATACATGATTAAAGACTTCAAGAAAGATAGAAGACCACAAAATAACCAACCCATTTGAAGAGACTCTTTTACTTATATCTTCAAAGGGTTGGTCTATGGGTCATTCGGGAGGCAGTGGGATGAATTTGGGGAAGATTTGATCAGATGATGGTAGCACTGGGGAATACATGTTTTCTGAAAAAATAGCCATCTCTGTATCACAATTCAACTCTTCCTATCGTAGCTAAAGCATTATTGGGATGCTGCCTTGAGAATTGACCTCTAGTATGCTAAGTAAAAAACGAGTGCAACAAAATTAATGAATGTAAATACACTCATTGAACAAAAATAGAGTAAACATATCAAATTTCATATCTCTGAAGAAAAATTACAGAGAATGCTAACCCCTTCTTCCAAAAGAGCTTTTTGAGGACAGATTTAAACAAAAAGGGGCCTATCTACACAGGAACCAGATTCTACAGCAATGTTGGTACTTCCGACGAGCAGTTGGGTGGATATGCGTAGATTGTCTTACACAAATCACATTTTCATGCTGTTACCAATGTGATTGTTGCGCATTTAAAAAACAAATACAATGCATAAGTTCATTATTTTTTGCCCCCAAGCGGGGCGGGGGGCATACGAAGCAGATTTAAGCATGGCATTTGTTTCCTAACCGCACTCTTTACGATGTGCAGTAAACATGTACGCCAATGTGCGATTTACCACGCGGGACCACCACATGATTCGCTGAATGCAGATCTGGTCCTTGTGTAGGTAGCCCAGTGTTTCATTGACCGTGTTTTTCACCGGACAAGGATGGTGCCCTATCTCCCACAGAGCTCCAAAGTATGTTTGCAACTGCCCAGTAATGCCATGGGGACCTGATGTTAACATGGCAGTGAAATACAACGAGAAAGGTTGGATCAACTTACAGGGCTACTTGGCACAGTGGACGTGAGTAAACTCAGGCCAAAAAACTTGTTTTGTTTGTTTAGTGAAATGGGCCAGGGGGAGAAAAAGGATTGTCTCCTTTGTATGATATTATCCTAAAAATTCAGAAATGTGCCCGATTGGTCTTTAGAAAATTTCATGCGATGACTTTATTGATTCATGATATGTCTCGTTATGAAGTTAAAATGAGATATTGTTTCAGTGATTTCTGCTAAATGTTATTCGATCAGAACAATATATGTATAATCTGACTTTGCATATTCAAATTGTTATGATAATGTTAGTGGTCAAACACATTTTGTTTGAAGTCATTTTCACAAGCTGTTTATGATTTCTAAAGTGGCAGTTATTTAAAATGATTGGACTGTCCCTTGATAGTATGGACATGGATGGACTAACAAAATATTGATAAAAACCAATGAACAATTGACCCTTGTTATTTGGAACTTTGTTATTTCTTAGAAGCTACCTGTGTTTGGAAAAATAGCTAGTTAGTGGCGTGTGGTGGTTGTTATTATTTGTGCAGCTCATGGACTAGCCTTTGTGCATAGAACAAATGATAACAAAGTCTGTGCTATATAATCAAATAATTTGTACATATTAAAAAAAACCAAAAAAGAAAAATTAAAATAAAAATGTTTAAAACTCTCTTGATATGAAACAACTGTGTTAAAATCCTGTGTATGTTTTACGATAAAGGTTAACCCAACGGTGGATTGTCAATAGAACATGGGAGCACCTGGGCATACTTTGGGTATGATATGTCATACCCAGATCACACAAACCAATTATCAGCATCATAGGTAAGAAGTAGATAAAACAAACATATTGGTGTACTGGAATTTGGCAACAAAATGTTCTCCACCATGGTGTTTGACAGTTAGCAATCACATTTGTGGACTGTGTAGATTCCGGCTGTGAAAGTTTGCTGATCTACACCCTCCTCGCATGTTTTCTTTCAAGAACCTGTGGTTCCTCGCTGCATCTAAATTGGAATTCTTTCTATAATCTTTCCTTGTTGTTATGGATTATTTGTGACTGTTGGGGCAGCCTTAGGGGGTCCACAGCGGGTACCTCGCATGTGGATAGGTCGCGTTGTTAAAAAAAGATTATAGATAATAATATTATATTCTTTTGCTTACCTGTATAAAATGTATTAGGACATTAATTTTTCACCATATTTTATGTGTTACTGCAAATCAAATGTGATAAAGTACACAGGTTAGAATCATCCTAGCATAAAAAGAATAGTGATTTTTGGTTCATATGTTTAATATTCTATTTATACCCTTGTGCCCAATGTTATTATGTAATTTTTTCAGGGGCTGGTTCCCTAGATGTTTATTTTGTGTCCATTATTGTCAGGTATATGTGCAGATTGGTTGTCATATTTGGTGCCCTTTTTGATGGTGTGAATCTTTGTTTTTAAAATATATATTAGTAATTTGTAATTATAGTTTACATTGTAAATGTCTCTGGCATTGCCTTTGGGCCCAGAATACTGAGTGCATAATAAATACAAATCAAGGCTACTTCAGCTACTATGTGGTTGTATTCCAGCTCACTTTAATGTGACCTACAGTAAAACAGAACGTAATTTTATTGACCTAGCTGTTAGTTCCTGCAAACTATTATGCTTTGTTCCTATGCACTACGTATGCATACTTAGAGCGGGTAATGGGTAAGAGTATGTGTCAAAGTTTTTGTACTACACTTGGGGGGGGGGGGGGGTTGGACAGGATCTGCCTCGATGGCATTGGGGTTTTCAAAACGGTAATTTAGGGATTTCGCACATGTTTCAACGGTAGCCTTGGCCCATTGACATTGCAAAAATCCATGAGGTTAATAGATTAACCTGCTTCCACCCCCCTGTAACTTTCAGTGCAAAACATGTATACTGACAGTGACAAGAGTGAAAACTAGTATAGTTTCAATGATTTCAAAAGGCATAGCATGATAGGGTGGTATTCTGGAAGTGCCTTTAGATATGGATGGCCATAGGTACTCTACAATGTTTTTCATATCTTCTTTGCAATGATTCATCAGGAAATTTTAGGGGGTGGGGGGGAAGTATGCATATCCAATACGTGCATTAAACTAAAGCAGCAATAATTATTTTTACCACACCCATCAAGGAACAAAAATTTACATTAATACAGAAACACTGATGCCACTGTACCGAGAAAAAAGGCTATGGAGTACACATGGAATACCCTCTGCAGTCTAGGCAAAGTGAGGAATATATGAGAGTATATGAGATAATGTAATTAAGATTAGAAAGCAACCTTAATATTTTTACCATTATTATGATACATACTGAGACAGTGTAAGATTGAGTATAGATTAAAGATTATCTTTCTTGTATTCACAGTCACAAGAGACAAAAGATTGACTGGCACGAAACGCCAGACCTCAAAATGTATTTTTCCAGTGCAATGTGATCGGTTGCCGTGGTGCTGGGAAGACCAACTTCTCAAGGACTAGTAGGAGGGCGTAGGACAACCTCTCTTGCTCCAGAGCTTTATCACTTATACAGCAAATACTGTACAGGTGTATGGCCGAGAGCATATTACTGGTACAGTGTCATCAAAAGATGATAGGATACATCGGCAAGGCATGAATATACTGGCATCAATTACTAAGCAAGCTTTTGTAATAGCATAGGCACATAGAAAATCATATTTTGCGTCATTGAAGTGTTTATCCATTCAGTGGTGTAGAGTGCCTTTTGGACAAAATGTTAGTAATATGAAGGTGTGGGGTTTATATAGCACCTTTCACATCATAGAGTGTGCTTTACAATTATTACTGCTACGGTACCTTTGGAACACCTTGGAAATGTCTGGTGCTATAGCGTTAACTACAAGGAACCATGTACCTTGAATGTACTCATAGTGCAAGAATTAATATCTGAACTTTGATGTGATATTCTCTGTAATACTGTTTGTGAAAATTCATTCAGGTGCGTTTATTTGGGATTTCTTTTATATTTAAGTGGAATATCCTTTATTGCAGATCTAACCTCTTTTAGACGTGGTTTGTTTTTTGAAAAAAGGACTGTTTTTTGTGAGGAGAGACGCAAAAATTACATAGTCAGCAGTAGCCTTTGCCTTTATGATGTTGATGCAGCATTTTATCTTGGATATCAGCTATGAAGGCCAAGTTGGAGGGCTCTGGTAGTTTTGAATGCTCACTCACACATGTCCAAAGTCCTGCCAATTTACAGATTACATAGATGGTGAGCTGGACCTTCTGGAATGCCATTTTTTGGCATTAGCATAAAAATGACTACACCCAAGTAAGAAAAGGACACACTGCCTAACCTATTTCACATACATGAATATGCAAAAAAGGCACTTAGCGGGTGCTCTGTTTATTTACTCCTCTCTGTGTCCATGCCACTGATTCTATTGGGATGGTAGTTCATTTGGGAGGGCGAGTTGGTGGTGCGGTCGAGTCGCTCACCTTTCACCAATGCGGCCCGGGTTCGATTGCTGATCGAGCCAGTGTCGTATGTGAATTTGGTTGCCAATCCATACTCGTCCTCGTAGGGTTTCTCCGAGCACTTTGGTTACCTCCTAAAATCGGACATCTTCCAATAAATCTTTCCCCGCTATTCTGGAGGAATCCCTTGAATTTAATGCATTACAATATTGGGGTCTGCCTGGCGAAAGCCGAATGTTATAACAAAATAAATTGCCTCGATGCATTATAGTAGATTCAACCCATCGTGTCACCTCTAGTACTTTTCTGAAGGTATGGGCATTGAATGAGGGGCATGTGCAGTAGGTGGAAATTAAAATTATGTGCTAAATCTATTGAAACATAGAGTCCGATAGCGGAGAAAAATCAATGCTCTGCTTATAAAGCATTCAAGTCAACTTAAGCGCATTTAGCTACAATAACTCTCAAAACATTCTGACTAATCGTATTCGCTTCAGTGGTATTCAATGTAACAGGTGAGTTGAATGTTACTGACTTCTGAGCGCTGAGTGATTTGGATTCGAATAAAGTCTTTGTACTCTCCATGTAAAAATGATGTCAACATGAAAGACCAGATTATCCGTTCATTCATGAAACAGGTGAATCGGGCCACATATTTTCTTTTTCTGCCTCCTCTCCCAACTAATCGACGCTGTTCAAAACTTTTCCTCCGGTGACACGATGGGTTGAATCTACTATAGGAGGCATAATTTTATTGCCTTCAGCACCTTCATTGCCATAATGTACACTGATTGCATATAATATTTTCTTTTCCTTCTCCTTCAGCTACATGAGATTGATGTGACGCTAACAGATGAGTTAACCTCAGATGATTTAGACTGTGATGTAGTATGTCTTATGTATGACATCTCGACGCCTAGGACATTTGAATCTGTGCCAAGATGTAAATAAGGGTAAGACTACGAATATGCGATTTTAAGCTAGCTTCAAAATTTTTGTGCTAAATAATTCACACAACCCTTTCAATAAATGAGGCTGTTGTGGTTTGGCTAAAAGTGTGGTTCTGAATAAAGTATTTGTGATACAATCTAAGATGAAGGCCTTTCTAGTTGTATGCACTGGCCTGCAGCCTTGTCACATTTGTCAACTGATGTCCCTTCAGTCAGTTTGTTGAGTGGTTGCCCCCGTCAAGTTGTCTCAACTATCACTCTCGATTACGGTTTTAGTTATTTCACATAGTGGTTAACAACTAAAATTTGCAATTAGGCAACAAGTTCATGAAAGTTCATGAAGAGTTTCTTTTTTTGTATAAAAAAAAACAATCATTATTGTTTAATGGACCTTTTTCTTATTTTTTGCAATATATGGAAATTTATTCACTAATTTTGAGATTAGTTTTGGATATTTCAATACTGTTCTTCCTGTGATTTTAAACTCAATTCTCAAAATCTGTAATATGGTTTTTCATTTTCTGTGTCAGAGATATGCCTTTATTGATGTTAGAAATTTGTTTTGACAACACAACTAATTCGTCTGTCTTCATTACAGCAACACTTTGGAACACCTTAACATTCCCTGCCTCTAGTTAGCAGCTAAGAGTGCCTAACCAGTAAGGCAGGGATTACCACCCTACAACCAGCACAGTTCTGTGCTAGCTAGAAGATACCCCCACCCACAGAACCTATTCAAGGTAACCGGTAGACCCAACAAGGATATCTACATCAAACTGCAACATTCTACACTTACCCTTAAGTACCAAGGCCATGAATTCCCTAGTATCTGATTTGTAGGGCATTGTTAAAACTGCAAAGGAGCTTGGGATGTATTCAAGACGACTAGATTGTTACTATCTGCACAGATCCTTTGTCATGCTTTCATGTGAAGAATTACATGTTATTGTTGAATTTAGTTAATCCCCCGGGCACTACATGCCGCTCTATTTGCATCTAAGCACTACTTATATTGGTTACTTGGAAGGCATCATCATTATGAGCAAATCAGAAATACCCGGTTTGTTTATTCTTTACCCCTGGGTCCAATCAGAGGAAAACTTAATTATTCCTCTGTTCTCCAATGGCCCGGTACTATAAGAATTTTGGTATGGATTACACAGACCTATAGAAGCACTATTTTGATTGCTCTTCATAGGGCTATCTGATGTTGTGTCCCTTTAATAACCCTCAGAAAATATGTGGTGTGCCCAGGGTTAAAACATGGATGTGCCTCATTACACCATAAACCTGTTAACGATTAAATTCAATTCAAATTAAGTCATCCTTCAACATTCCACATTCAATCAATATTCAAATAAACATCAAAGTAGTAAAATTACAACAGAGTACTTTCGTATCGCTTGTAACTATAACACAATGAGTTTCTCAGCTTAAAGCATCTCATTTGTAATCCCACATAAGCATATTCTGTATGCTGTAGATGTCTCGATACATGTAGTTTATACTTATTGTGTACTTTATTTTATTCTTTGTTATGGTTATTTAGTAATGGTATTTCTATCTTATATTCAAAGTTCATCTGTACAATGTAAATGTTTATATGCAGGGCCTCCTTGAAATCAATTCTTTTGTCACTGAAGGGCTACCCTTCCTAAAGAAGTTTACATAAATAATAAATAAAATAAAATCGCAATGCATTTGAGAAATACAATTCAAATATACAGACATGGGAATGTACACGAAATTCAACAACTAAATTAAGTAATGTTACAAAATATAACAAATATTATTAACAACCCAATTCTACTAGAGATTTCAGAGATACAATATGGGCCATACCTATAGGAATAAATAGTATCAGGAAAAAAATGATATGTGGAAACATAAAAGCAGGGCATGAAGGTGCAGTGATCTTTTCTTAGTCTAAATTAATGTACTTGTGTAGGTAGAAGAAAATTAACAATATACATTATAAATTATTTGATTATTTCAAACTATAAACTATTACTAAAAGAAAATGGATGAATGTGGATGAGTGAGAGGGGTTAGACAAGACAGGCCAGCATAAACAGAACATCAGATTTTGAGTTGGGGATTTTTTTTAAATTAAAATTGAGAATTTGTAGTTCTTTCAAAAGCTTTATATCCAAAGGAGAGCGTGACCCACTTGGTTAGGATATTCTCTTTGTTGCAGGAGTTCCCCTGTTCAACCCCGGTAAGGGCTGCCTACCTGGTTTCTAAATTCTGGATTTTAATTTGTATTAGAATATTGAATAAAACTAGAGTTCCACTCTGTGGCTTGGGCAAAGGAACCACACATACCCGTCCCTTCGTAGGATGTAAGCCGTCGGTCCTGTGTACAGAGCGTCATACCTGTACTGTATATCACAGTCAGTTCCGAGAAGGGTGGGGTAACCCCTGATTATCCAGTCCGTCCTGTATCAGTGTCAAGGGATACCCCTAGTAGCAGTTGGTCACCCGTTGGGTATACCTCTGAGGGCTGGTCCTCTAAATCGTAATAAAATAATAAACATAAATGAAAACATTTTGAAAAAAATATAAATCATTCACAAAATTCATTCTTGATTCTGAATTTGTTTGATTTTTGTTTTTTGTTTTGGCAAATTTATGAATCTAATTTTCTTAGTTAAACATCTATACTTGCAGGACCTAAATTGAAAGTCAAAATGTTAAAATAGCCATTAAAATCTTGTTTCTGAATAGTGTCAAGCGCTCCACAGTCAGAATACTGAAGTCTGTGTATGTGACACAAATAAGAGGTTTTTAAATACACATCACCACTAAAAGTGTACATCCAGTTACATTGTCGTTCCAGAAATGTTTCAAATGATTAAAGCAATGTAAGACCCAGTACTTTACTTGCTGGTAGTTTACAATTGAATTATTTTATTCACTGTTATTTTCATGAAGGTAAAATGAAAACATGAAATAGCACAGAGAAAAATATTTAAACAATACTGGACATAAATTCCACATAATAAACAACTTGGGCACTTCAATTACAGAAAATGAGATAAAAAAGTCCCATATGTATAAACTTTAAATTTCATTAAAATATTTGTACTTGTCAAGTTTTTGTGAATCACTTGTTCCAAATATTACAAGAATGTGATAACTAGATTAATAAATCTTTGATACAGGTTTAAATTTTGATGTTTTAACTGTTTTACATTTCAACAACCCGTAGACATTTATGCTCTGATAGTTCGTCTTTTCTTCATTATCACAGGTAACACTTAACACCTCATTATGTCATACCATATTCCTGCACATTAAATTCATAACAGCACATATTGTAATCATTCTCATCTGTAATTGTTGTGAATGTTTTGTGGGAGTTTTGTGTTTTGACAGGGATGCAAGGTCAATCATGATAAGGGTAAAAATAAAAAAATTGAAAGGAAATTGCTTTGTAGGCAGAGATTTTGGAAATTGGGTCATTTGGTTTTACGGTCAATTTTTTAAAAAAAATAAATCCAAATTGGTAAAAATCAGGTGCATGTAATTTTTCACTAAAGTACACATTGAAAGTACACAAGCAAATTTTTTTTTTCCTTCAAATTTGGGTTCTCCATTTATATCATGTAACTACACCTCAAAAGTACTACAAAACGTGCTAAATGTTTAAAAACATCCAAAATTTCAAAATTACAGGATATGGTAACGTCTGCAAAACAGAAGAAGAATGGAATATTTTTTTTATCATTACAAGAGATCAATGATATTGTGCCCTCAGTAGAAATGCTCCTTCATATTTTAACTATTTTGGAGTGTGTCATCTCAAAATAAAAAATGGGTACCGTAACTTGATGATTACAGTACTGTGCCAGCGTTAAACCTAATTGGCAACATTAACAGGCATGCTCCCCCATATGTAGTGCTTAGTGCTCATGTGCAGTATAACAAACTTTTATAATTTGCATGTCATTGCATTCCACTTTTAGTGTTGATAAAAAAAGTTGTTATCAATCAATCAATTAATCATTTATTTTCACTCCATGGGATCAAAGAGGAGAAGATTCCTTGCATAAGGACATTGGTTACGCATATCGGTGAAGAAACTGATTTCTGCGCAGTTATATTGTGAATTATACCTTTCAATACTATGGGGTGGTCAGTGCAAAGTAATGCCACATTTGATTGATATTATAAATTCATCACAATTTCTTTCCTAAATATCAGTGATCAGTAGAAAAAATAATAGCACGTTGATATCCAGTAAATCCTTTCGATATGCAGAGGATAAACGCACTTTATTGTGAAGTACGAGCCATTGTTTTATTACCCCACACAGCTGAAACAGATTTTTTCCAGGTTGCCCCTCATCAACCCGATTAAGAATTGAGCTATTTTTTTTTGTTTCAATGACGCAAAAGCCCCACACAAGAAAGTAACTTTTTGTTCCCCCTCTTTTTTTTCAAAACGAAATAACATTAAAACCTTAAGGCCCCCCTTCCCCCCCTACTGTTTTTGGCGTTCAAATTACCTGAACCGTAATAAAGTTCCATCCATTTTTTCGAAAAAGGAACCAAAAGTATTGAAACAAAAAGAGTCATGAAGAAAGGTGGGTTTTTGGTAACCTGGGTTGGGGACCTTAACCATCTTTTTTGCAGAAAACAAAAAAAACTTAAACTGTTACATAAAACTTATCGCGTACCCCATTTTTGTCCCTATTCAAATTTTACCGGGGTTTTGTGTAGCATGGTTCCCCCCCCCCCCTACCGACCCTCCCCTTCTTTGGTTAAATTTGTTCTAAATACCAATGGTTGGTTAAAATTGAAAAATAGAATTGGAGGTTCCCAGCAAATAATTATGGAGCCTTGGGTTTTTTCTAGCACAAGAATTTTTTAGTCCCCAACAGCTTAACTAACCAACAATATCCCCATTTTTTTTTTGTTTTGTTGACAATTAAGTTTTGTTTGTTCCTTTTTTTTCAATTAATGATGAATATAACAGTCCCCCAAAAATTTACAATTGACCTCCCCAAGAACCTCAATTTTTTTTTTAGTTTTTTTTGATCGCAAACGAGGGGCCCCCACCGCAAATCCCCCCAAACTGGGTAAACATTTTCCCCACATTATAGGAAGTTCCCCCCAACAAAGTAAATACAATAAAAGGTAAAAGCCCCTTTTTTGATGCCGGCCTGCCTCACTTACAACATCTACAAAGAGGCAAGTCCGGAAAAAATTCAATGACAATAACCTCATTTTTGCCCCGTAAACTTTGGGCGTCCTACCTCAACTAGCCGGGATCACTAGTCCCTGTAATCGCCTGACCCCCCATCCTTTTTTCACTTGCATGGAACAGTAACAATAAGCTGCCAGTTTTTTCCAAATAAAGGGGAAATCTGAAGTGCTTTGTCCCTCTGAATTACCCGTGGAAAATTTAAACTTTATCAATAAACACCCAACTTTAATTTTTTCCTTGGGTTCCAATTGAAAGCAAAAGTGGGGTTAAAAAAAAATGTCCCCCCCTTGATCACTGAAAATATCAATAAAAGAAAATTTGTGAGATTGCATTTTGTTTTTATTCATTTTTTTCCCATGAAAATTGCAACCTTTGCAAAAATCCCATAAACCCCAATAATGATTGAATTAAAAATGATTAATTTTTTTGGGTTTTTATAGTGAAATGGTTGAATGATTATTGTAAATTTTTAAAAAAAAAAAAAAAAAAAAAACGAAACATTTTTTTTTTTTTTTCCCTTTTTTTTTGATCCCCATGGCCATTTTTGTTTTTTTCTTCAACAAAATACAGCCAAAAATTGATGAAAAAATGAAAATGAAAGTTAGTTAACATTGAAAAAAAATAACAATAGCCAAATTAAAACCCTACCCTCCAAGTGTAAAGTTATCAAAAAAAGAAGTCCCAAAAAATATTTTTGAAAATTTTGCAGGAATCGCCTTTAAAAATGAAGGAAATAAGTCTTGTAAAAAATTCCCATAATGTTAACTTTTTCCAACTGAAAGAATTTGACAAGACAAAAGGAAGGCAAAACCCGGCGTGTTTTTTTTTTTCAAGATCGAATCTCCAGTTCAATCGTGTTTTTAATAAGTGGTCCCACCCTGTACGGTGACAATAAAACAAAATGAACTTAAAAATTTTTTTCCCCGTTTTTGTCCCCCTTATTATGTTTTGTTTTTTTTGGCTTTTTTCTGGGCCGTATCAATTTTTTTTTCCGGTTTTTTATGTTTAGGATAACCTGTTAACGTTGTTTTTTTTTACAAACTTAGGGTTTTTTTTGGTAATATTTAAGACTTTTTTTGATGAAAATTTTTTTCATTTCCCTGTGTTTAGCAAATCATGAAAAAAAGAAAAAAAGGTTTGCCTTCAATAAAAATCCCCAAGAAATTTAATTTTTTAAAAATTTTTTTAATTGAAGAAAAACTGGAAAAAAAAACACTATATGGCTTATGGGCAAATAAAAATAAAAATAATCTTTTTAACAGAAAAAACCTGCCCCAGTTGAATATCCAAAGAATAACTCCCATTAACCCTTTGCACCAACCCTTTTTTTTTTTTACAATCCTAATTTTGGTTTTTCAACTTTTTGAATTCAAACATGGAAAACAGTTTTTTTGACTATTAGTTTTTTTTGATATAAAACTACAAATTGAACCCTAAAAAAATTGACATCGTAAACACCCATTTTTTTTACAGGGGCAATTTTTTTCCCCCCCCCCCGTGGATCCCACAAACCTTGTTCCCCCCCCCTGATTTTAACCTAAAAAAATTGAGATTTTTTTTTTTATTATCCAAATTGGAGAAACCGTTTAGCCTTAAAGTAAATGTCAAAATGGTGAATAATTTAGGTGGCAAAATTTTTGGTCCGTATCTGCAAGAAATTGGCAAATTTTTTTTTTGTTTATTTTTTTTCCCTGTCCCCCGAACCAGACCAGAATTTGCCCAACACAAGTTGCCTATGGAACCGGGGGAAACAAGCTATTGCTCAAACAAAACCAAAACCGCAAAAGATCCCGGGAAATTCAGCTTCAAATTTCGTAAAAATAAGGCCTTTTTCTTTCAGGATAATTTCCTAAGTGACCAATGAAAATAAAACATAATGTGTTTGAAAATTCACGAATGTACCTTTAAGTGATTAAGCAAGTTCCCATGTTGTTGCCTAATCCCTCTTTTAAGTTTAGTTGCAAAAAACTTCCAAATGAACAACTAATGACAATAAGCAGTAAACATCCTTTTTAAAGGGGGATTTGAAACTGAAATTTAAGATTTATTTTTTTTTTTTTGAAATCCTTTGAATTTGGAATTTTGACCCCTTGACGCCCCAACCCCAATCTTAAATTTTTTTGTTCTGCCACCAATTGTTTTAATCCATTTTGATGTGGAAAGAGCTTAATAAAAGAATAATTTGTGGTAATCCCATATAGGTTTTGCGTTAACTAAATTTGTCCGACTAAAACGGGGCCCAATTTTGTTTTCCACTCATACATGCCCACAAGCAAAAAACAATTCAATTTACTTGTGTTAAAGAAATTCCCCCCACAAAATAAATAGAAAAAGATTTTGTTTTTTCTTTCAACATCAAAATTTTTGACCACTTTCCCGGTAACAATCTGGGGGGTTTTTCCTGGGATGAGGCAGTATGGATCTGGGTCCTGGATCGGTTAATTTTTCTTCCCAAGTTTTGTTTTTTATCATAGGAAAGTAAAAGCAAGGCCCACCCTAAATCAAGACAACAGTCCACAAGTAACAGTTCACCCAGACTTTAAGGCTGTAAAATTTTTGTGTCCCCTTCCTCTAATGTGTTTATATCCCCTTGTTTCAAAACCATAAGGGGCCCCAGGGTTTTTAGAATTGTCAATGCAGAGGCCCCGTGTTAACTTATAACTTGGCATTTGAATTCCTTTTGTTCTTGGTTCAATTGAAAAACAAAGCAAATTTCAAATGTTTCCCTAGTGGTACAAGAACACATATTGTGGTTAGGCCAAAAAGTTTAAACCCGCCTTACTGTAATTTCATGTGTTGTTGGGTTTTAAATATGTCCCACGGTAAAAAAAATTCAATTACAACTGAACTGAAAAAATTTTTCCCCTTTTTTACACCAATTGTTTTTTGGACCTGAAATATATGCATTTTTTTTTTTTTTTAAAATGTTAGTGTTGAAAAAATACCCATTTTTTTTTTAGCACCCCACTAACAAGGAATGGACTCGACCATTGGGGGCCCCAAGGTCCCCAACACCCTGTTCAAACCAAAATGCCCCTCTCCCTCCAATTCCGTTTTTGTGTTGGCCCCGCCCAATACAAAGGACCCGCGTGTAACCACGCAGCTCTGTGGAATTAAGCAAAAAAAAAGCCAACATTAACTGAGATATTGGATACCTGGACTGTTTGTTTTGTCGTCTCAATCGGAATCCTTCCCCTAACTAAAAATAAAGCCAAATACCCTATCCTTGGGGTAAATAATTTAATGGGATTATTTTACTTGAATTTAAGAAGCGCTCTTAATTTGGACGGAAAAATAAACTGCGGACCTTTTTTAAAACAACCGTCCCGGAGAGCCTTTTTGTTTTATTGTGGTTTAGATCCCTTTTTGGCCGCCGTGCTGTCATGGGTGAATTCCTTGTGGTGTAGCGGGTAAAAAAGATAAACAAAAAAAGGTCAAAGCCATTTGCCCCGCAACGTGGTTTTGCGTGCTTTTTTGGAATGCCCTTGGCCTTCTTGGGTGTAGCTGTTTCAGGTTTTTCCCTTTTTGTAGTTTATCCATAACTAATCAATAAAAAGTGCGATTTTGGGGTGAAGTGTTTTGGGGTCCTATTATTTTTAAGCCCATGCCTTTGTTTTTGTTTCTTAATAAAATATGTGCAAAACTTGAACCCTTTTTGGGATTCTTTTTTACGTGTTGTTTTTGGCCGTTTTTGTTTTTTTACCCGCGTCAGTAATCCTTTTGTCCCTCCGCGTTGGGCGGGCCGTGGGTTTTTTTAAAACCGCCGGCCAACGGCCCCCTTTTTGGTTTTTTTTGTTTTTTCTTGTTTCCGTTTTCGTTTTCCGACCCACGCGCCGCCCCATTTCCTGGGCCTCGCTTCCACCCCAACGCCGCCCCCGCGTCCCCCTCCGGGGGGGGGGGGGGTTGGGGGGTGGTCTCCGTGCGTTTCATTACGGGTTCCTTTGTTTCCGCTTGTCCCCCCCGCTTCCCCGTTTTGGTGCCCGTTCTTTTTTTGCCGGTGGACCCCCTTTTTCAGTTTTTTTTCCAATGGTCGCCCATTGAACACTGGTTTTTCCCCGTCCCGAAAAATGTTTTTTCCGCTAAGGGAAAAAAGGTGGGGGGTTGAGGGTGTTTTTTTCGGCTTCCGGTTCCCCGAGGGTTTTTTTCCCTTTAACAAGGGGGCCGTGCCGCGGCTTTGGAGCAGCCTAAAATTGTTTTTGTTAACTTTCCCGGCTTACTTCCCCATGGCGGTTTTTATAGGGCCCCGGTTTTCTCCCTCGGGAGTTTCGCTCGTCTACCTCGCTACCGGGCCGCTGGCTCGCCTGGGCTAGCCCTAGGGGCTTCTCCGGTGGTCGGCTAGCCGCGGTCCCAGTGCTTCTTTCCTTTTTTTTTTTCCCCTTTCGGGAGCGGGTTTTTTGTTGCGGCTTTTTGCGGAAAACATTCCGGTATACGAGCCCACACAAACATGCTAGTCGGCCCGCCCCCCTCGGGGGGGCCTTGACTGCTAGCACCCTGCCTGGCGGCTGGGGCCTCGCCGGGATTTTTTATCTGTCGTTGCTTTTTTAAATGCGGGTGCCAGCTAGCGTGTCCCTTGCTCCTGCCCTTTCCCTTGTGGGATTGGCCCCGGCTGCAGTCCCCGTCCGGTAAAAACAAAACGGTGGGGATGTTTTGGGGCTAGTTTGACGCCCGGTTTTTTTCCTCGCCCGAGTCCCATTCCGTCCCATTATGAACACTGGGCCGCTCCCGTTGGTTTTAAGGTCCCCTCGGAACCCTCCTGCGAACCACGCCGCTGCCGTGGTTTTAAACCGTCCCCCCCTCGGGGCTTTGAAATTCGTCAAAGGCCCCCTGAAGGTTTTTTAGGTTTTTTTTGTCCTCGGGTGCCCCCGCTTTCAACGGGGCCGCCCGCCCCCGGTGTCCCCCGCTTTATGCCTCCACTGCTCCCCGCAAGGCTTTTAGCCCTGTCGCTCCCAACGCGGTTGGCCCGACTGGCCCTTTAGTTGGGCCCTTGCATGCTTTTTCACCCAAAGCCCCCTTTCCCGGGGCCTTAGGTGAGCCGCCCCGCGGGCGCTTTCCGCTTAGGTTTTTGGGCCCCCGCTCACGCGGGGTAAAAAAACCGTGCGCACGGTTTTACTAGGTTTCGGTTTTCCGTCCAGCCGCTAAGTTGTTTTTCCCCCCGCTAAAAAACGGTTTTTTCAGCCGTTTATTTAAGGCACCGCCCCGCATGGCCTTAGCCCCTTGCCCTTTGGCCCCCGCAGGGTTTATCTGGCGTTTTCGTTCTGCCAAACTGCCTTTCCCAGGCCCCTTTTCACGCTTAGGGTTGGGGCGCGCATCCGCTTTCTCTAGGTTTGGCCCCCCCCTTTCACCGCGGGGTTTTTTCCGTTGGGCCGGTTTTTTTACTTGGGGTGGCGGGTTTTTTATCCACTCTAGTGTTCCCGGCTAAAACGGTCCCCCCAAGACCCGTCCCCCCCTGCGGCAAACAACCCCCGCCAGGGGGGCAAGCCTGCTTAGCCCGCCAGGGTTTTTTAATCTTGGCCTCGATGCTGCATGCCTTTTTCTACCAGGCCCCTTCAAAACGGCCCCTAAGGGTGGGGGCGCGCAAGCGCTTCCGCCAGGTTTTTTGGGCCCCTGCCTCACGCGGGGGTTTCCGGGGCGGTTTTTTTAGCTGGTGGGTTTTTTTTCGTCCCCAGCGCTGGGTTTTTCCCCCGCCCTACGGTTTTTTCCCAACTTTCGGTACAACACCCCTTTGGGTGTTTTTTTTTTTTTTCCGTTTTCCGGCGCCCCTCGTGGGGTGGTAAAAAACCTTCTGGGGGCTTGCCTCCCACGGGGGGGACCTTCAGTGCAGGCCCCCTGGGCAGCATTGGCCCCTTCCCCAGGCGGCGCCCCCCGTGGTCCCCCGTGTGGCGTACCTAAGTGTCGCCTAAATAATCCCCCCCTTCTCCTCGCGGTGTTTTGTAATAGCTTCGTGGGCCCTCCGGGACTTTTTGGGGGACTGCCCCTCCCCCCCCCGCCCTTCGGGCCCGTGGGACGAAACTTCCTCCCTTTTTTTTATAGCGTTCCTCACCGTGCTCGAGTTGTTGGGGTTGTGGTTTGTGATATGTGAAATTTACCATCCAATCCCTTGGCCCCGTGGTTCCCTTCCCCCCTCCGTAGGGGCCGCGCGGTCCAGGGGGTACGCGTTTTTTTTTAATTCCCGCCGTTCATCGGGCGTTGAAAAAATTTTTTTCGGGTTGGTCCCGTTTTATCCGCCGTCCCGTTTGGGCGTTGATGTTTTTTCCGGGCTTTAAACCACGGCATTCTTGGTTCTCTCCTTTAACGGGGGCTTGTGTTTGTTTTTTTCGGGCCGTGTTTTTTTTTTTTTTTTTTTTTTTTTTTAAAAAAAATCCCCCCCACCTTCCCCCTGGGTTGTTGAACTTTCACTTCTCCGCGCCGCGACCCCTTGTTCCCCCCTCCCCCTTGCCCCGGGGATTGTTCCCCACCCCCCGCTCGCCTTGGGGCTTCTGGCACCCCCTCAGGGGAATGCTGGGTAGGTCCCTCGGGGGTTCCTTCCTTGGGTCTTGCCTCATTCCTGCTCCTTTGGGCGGTGGCTCCCACTACTGGGGCTGCCCCTAAGCCTTTTTGGAGTGGTTCCACCCCCTGGGCCCCTGGCATGTCCCCCCCCCCCGCCCTGGCCCCCCTGGCGTGGAATCCCCCCTATCAACCTTGTGTGTAAAAGTTCCCCCCGTGTAGGTGCCGCCCATCTCTAACGTGCTCCTAGCTTTGTTCTCAAATGCAGGGGTCCCCCCCCAATCCCGGAAAATCCTCCCCTGCCCCGCCTGGTGTTGGGGGGTTCCCCCCCTAGCCCCGCCGTGCGGGCCTGGGCATGGGGGGCGCATCCTGGCCCCCGTGCTTATGGTTGCAATCCTTTTGGTCGAAAATTCCAACCCGTTATCCCTTTAAGCAACTCTCCTCCCCGGCTTGCGGGGCGCTTCGGCGCTTTTTCCCCCTGTCGCTGCCCTCCTTTTGGCGGCTGAAAACCTGTTTTGGGCCTTGCCCCCGGTAAAGCCCTATTTTCCTTCTTGTTGGCCCTAATGGCCGTTTCCCTTTTCCCGTGTCAATTCATCGGGGAAAACTGAAGGGCCCTCTGGTCTCCTGCCAGTTGTTTTAAAGGCCCGCTGGGTTTTCATTTTAAGCCTTTGGGCCCTGGTCCCCCCTGGCTTCCCCTAGGCCCCTTTCTGGCCTGTTTTTTAGGCCTTTACGGGGGCTTACCCTAAGCCCCGGGGGTCCCGCCTGGTTCGCTCCCTTTGGGAGCCTTTTTTTGGCCCCTCGGGCCCTATGATGGCAAGCCTTTTTCCGCCTTGCCCCCCCCTCCTGTGGATCAGCCGGGGCCCTGCCGCTGCTTTTTTTTTTTCCGAGTCCGGGCCCCAGTTGGACCAGTTTGCCGTCTGCCCGTTTTTTTTTTTTGTCCCCACCTCTTTCACCCCCCCCTTTGTGGTTTTAAACCCTGGTTTTTTTTCAAGCCCTTTGCCCCTTTGATACTGGTCTTTTGGGCTTACTTAAAGCCCCCCCTGACTTCCCCTTGGAAGGTTTTCCCCCCCCCTGTGGCCCTAATAGGCCTTGGCGGTCCTTTTTTTGACTTCGCCTTGGCCCCTAGGCCTTGGGGCCCTTTTCCAATCGCCTAGCTTTTTGTTTCTTTCGACTAGACCCTTCAATCTCATTCGGGGTAATCTGTCCCTGGTTTTATTCCCCACGCACTTGCTTGGGCCTGGTCCCTGGGCCCTGTCCTAGGGCTGGGATTTCCCCCCTGGCTGCTGGGGGGTGGTACTAAAACCTGGGCCCCCCCTGTTTTTTCGGGGTTTTTTTTGTTTACAGGCCTTTCATGCCTAAAAATGCTTGGGTCTGGCGGGCCCCCGCCGGGGCTTTTATCCCCCCCCCCCTGGGCCCCTTCCAGCCCACCCTGTGGGGTTAAAAGGGGCCCCTCTGTTGCCCCCTTCCCTCCCTTGGCCTTCGGGTGAGCACGCCCGTAATTGGGGGAGCCTGGAAATTCCCGTTTTGTTGCAAAAACCTTGGCCCTGTTTTTTTTGTTCCCTCCCTGGCCCCCCTCCGTCCCTCACTTTTTGTTGGCCGGGCCGCTAGACTTTCGGCTCCCCTAACATGCCCCGGCCCCTTTTTGGTGCCCCTCATGGGCCTAGCCCTGCTCTTTTGCCATGTCCCTCGGGCCTTTTTTTTGGTCACTCCAGTCCTTTGACGCTGAATGCCTCGGGTTTTCCCCTCATTGGGGGCTTTGGCTCCCCCCCAGGTGGATGCCCTCGCCCCCCTCTGGCTCTGTTTTGTCCCCTGCGCCGCGGGGTTGGTTTTGGCCTCTGTTTGCCTTAACCTTTAACCTTGGTTCCCTTCCCAAAATAAAGGCCTTAAACTAACTACCCTTTGAGGTCTTTCGACTTCCCCTGGACTTGAACCGTGGACCCCCCTTTTTCCCCTCCCTTTTTGTTTTTTTTTCCCGGGAAGTTTTTATAGGGGCTTGGTTTTTGACGTTTTCTTTCCGCAACATTGTTTCGTTTATGCTCCCCAGCGAATACCCTGGGTCCGCTTGGGTCCTTCCCACCCCGCGGTGGGGACCTGGAAAAAACAACACGGTTGTTTTTGGGATTCGCTTTGGAACGATGCCCTTCTTTTTTGGGGCCTCGTCCCCATACGGTGCTTTTTAATCCGTCCGGGCCTTGTTCTCCGCCTTTGCTTCGGGCCCTTTGTCCGGGCCTAGCAATTGGGGCTCGTCCGGCCCCCCCTAGCGCGGTTTTTTTTTCCCGGGCTTCGGCCCTGGGGGTTGGTTGGCTTCCCGATTCGTTCCGGAATCTGTCCCCTTTGGGGGGTTTCCCCCCTCTTCCAGCTGTTTTCGGCTTCCCCATTGGTTTTTCGATCTCTTTTCACTTTTCCGGGTTTTTTTCTTTTTGGCTCCTTTGTCCCCTCCCCCCCAACTTGTGCTGCCCTAGAGGGTTTTTTCAAAGAACGCCGGGTAATTCCCTTTGTTGGGTGTGGGGGTTCTTCCCCCGAACTTCGCCCCCTCACTTGGCCGCTTGTGTTCCCCAAGTTTTTTGTTTTTTTTTTTTTTTTTTTCCCTGGCAAGTCCCCGCTTTTGTGGTTAAGTGTCCCCCCCCCTTTCCCGCCGTTGGTTGCGACTGATCTTGTGGCCCTTTCACCCCCTTTAGTAAAAAACCCCTCGGGTCCCCCCTGGGGGAAATGTTTTTTTGGTTGCTTCTGGCCCCCCCTCCTGGTCTTTTTCAAACCCCTGGATGCCTCCTTGAACTGGTGGGCCCCTGCCCCACTTTCCGACTTCGGTCCCCCCCTTTTGGGAGCTTCCTTCGCACTCCCCGGGTGGGAAAAAGTTTTTCCCTGGGTGCGTAACCCCCCCATTGTGGATTCCCCCCAATTCCCTTCCCATGGTCGCACGGTTCCCTCAGTTTTTTTTGGGTTTTTTGACGAGTTGTGGTACTCCCCCCCTTTTTTTATTCCCCAGGCGTTGGGGGTGATCCCTTTTTTTTTTTTTCGTCCCTGCACCCGTTTTTTCGGGGTAGCACCTTTCTTCCCGGTTTGGGCTCTCCCTTTCAAACCTTTTTCCTCTCCCCTCCGGGAGATATTGGAGTGTCCCCCCCCCCCAAGTCCCCACCGGCTTTTCTTGTCCCGCGGGCCCTCTCCCTTGGGGGCATCCCTTATGCAGTAGCCGGTGCCCTCGCTTTTACCGGTTGGCTTCGTGGTTTGTGCCTCCCCTCGATAACCGATTTTCCCCGTCGTTTTTGGTGTCCAGAATTCCCGCAAATGTTTTAGGTTTTTCGTTTCCTGTCCCCCCGCTCCTACGAACTTTTTGTTCCCCCCCTAATCCCTCTGCTGACAGTCCGCACTGGTGTTTTTTTGGCTTTCTGGCTCGGGGCTTCACCCCGAGCAAGTTTAGCGTGGCCTCTCGACCTCCGGGTCCGCCGCCTTCCGGGCTCGACTCGTTGTTTTTTTTTCTTGCCAAGAGCTAGCCCCTCCCTGGGGGTTTCTCCCTCTTTGGTAAGACTTTCTCGGTGTTTTTACCCACTTGATTGTCCCCTACCTTTTTTTGGTGCCAGATTTTTGTCCCGCTTGGCCCCGGATCTGGGTGAGTGCCTAGTATTTTTTTTTAATTTTTTTTAATTCCCTTGCATTTTTGACTGCTCCCCCTGTTCGGTTGGGCCCGGTGCTGTTGGGGGGCCCGCGCCTTCCCCAGGTATGTGGGGCGGAGGGTTCCCCCCCCCCTGCCCCCCTCTTCTTTTTTTCCCTCGGCCGGTTTCTGCCTACCCTCCGATCGAGGCCCTGAAATCGTCCCCCTCCACTTCCTTCCCCCTAGCTTTGTGGACAGCCCTGAGGTGGGGAAACCCCTTTTTTCACTTTTTTTTTTTGTTTGGAGGCCTTTTTGTTTTTTTTTTTAGCTTGTCCTGTTCCGAGCCGTCCCGTTTTTGGTCCCCCCCCCCCTGGGACACCCCTTTCGTCCGGCTTTTTTTAGCTTCCAGGCCACCACAGTTTGTGTTTAGGTTTGTTTTTTTGGTTTTTGTTCCCCTTCGGTTAAAACGTTTTTTGGCGCCGTTTTCCCATTACTCCTTGTAAGGCGTCCCTGTTTTTTTTTACTACCCCGAGCCTGAGCTTTCCCCGCCCTTCTTTGGAATCTGAAATTTTTTTGGTAGGAAAAAAAAAGCATCTTATCCCTTGGCGAACCCCCCAATTTTCCTTTTTGGGTGTGGGGGGGCGCCGGGGGGGGGCGTCGCTCCCTAGTTCCTCGCCCTTTTAAATTTTTACTCCTTTCCGTGGTTCCCCTCTTTTCCCCGGCTGAATTAGCTCGGATAATTTCTTTGTTATCTTCCCCCCCCCTCCCTTTGTAGCCTTGCCTTCCTTCCCGGGTCAAGGGTTTGGACTAATCTTGCCCTCCACCCTCCCCAACGTGGGCCCGGGGCGTTTTGTTGGTCCCCTTTCCCAGTTTAGTCCCCCCCCCTCTCAAACCTTTTTTTAAATCTCCCGGTTCCCCTCCCTCCCCGTTGGGGGGTTCATCTGTGGTTTTTCTGAATCCGGTCCGCCCTTCTCCCTAGGGGGCCCGCTCCTGGTTTTTTTTGTGGTTTTTTCCCGCCCCCTTTGGGCCCGGCGGGGTTTTGCTTTTCTTGGCCCCCTTTTTTTTCTAGGGCCTAACGTCTGCGCCCATTCCCAAGTCCCTCCCCCTTCAAGTTGTTTTTCCTTCCTTTTTCGCCCTCTTTCCCTTAGGGCTTGGGGGTTTTTTGTTTTCCTCTTGCGGGCATTCCTTCCGGCTCCTGCTCCCGTCCTCCAAAAAACACTTTTGGGCCCTAACAGGTCCCCTTTTTAAAAACACATTAAAATAAAGTCCTAACGGTCCCCCGTTTTTTTACTTCCACCCCTTGTGACTCCACTTGTTAGGTTTGGGAAAGTCATTGCCCCCTTTTTTCTTGACGTTTTGGGAATCTAGATTCCCCCCCTGTTGGGGGTTTTTTTTTTTTTTTTGGGATGTCAGCCTTTGGACTGTCAAAATCCTATCGCCTCTTTCTGCTCCTGGAAGAGACCAATGCTACACCTCCGACTAAGTGTGGGCTAGTCCCCTGGTGGGGGTTTTTATGAAAATTCGAAATTTCATTCAACGGGGGTTTTTTTAATGCATTATTTCCAGTCCCCCCAACATTGGTGTAAAAGGAAATCAAAGTTCATTGGTTCAAATGTTTAATGTTGTCCAAAAAACCCACTTATGTTTTTTAAAATAAATCAATATACTGAAGCCTGATTTTCCCTTTGTCCCCAATGTTTTTTGAACTTTTCCCCCGACCTTCCCCAGCCCCCCCCCACAGCCTTGAATGGGAGGGTGGTTGCGTCCCGTGGTGGGCCCTATGGGCCAAAAAACCGGAATTGGGGAATCCTGGTCCGACCAAGGGGTGTTGGGGGGACCACCTGGGGTTCCCCACTTGGTCCCGAGTTCCCCCCCCCCCCCCAATTTTTTTTCTCTTTTTAGGGTGGCTAAAAAATGGTAATTTTTTTGGGCGTTTTCACTCTTGCTCAGAAAGGGGAAAAATGCCCAATAAATTTTTTTTCAGTCCCCCAAAAATTTTTGGACAAGGAAAATCAGCCCTTTCCCATTGATGGATTAAAAAATAAAAACCCTAATGTGTTTTTTTGAAATATATTTGTGGTTTTTTTTGTGTTCCCCCTGTAAACTTTTAGGTATTTTGTTTTTTTATCTGCTGTCTGTTTAAACCCTCTATTAACTTTAGCTTTTACAACATAAACTGTTTTTTTTTTTTTTTTCAAAACTTGTTTTTACATTTCCCGTGGTAAAAGTTCAAAGGGGTGTAGTTGTCCTCTCAGCAGCAACTCTGGTTCCAGAGGATAAGCCTTTTCCTAAAGCCTTCCGCCCCTTCCCCCCCTTTGTCCCCCCCCAGGTTTGGATTTTTTAACGACTGAACCATAAGGCCCTTGTTTTTTTTTTTTTTTTAAGTTTTAAAGGCGCTATCAGTAATTTGCTTATTTTCACCCATGAATTTGCCAACTTATTGACCTGAATTTTTCCATTTTATAATATGTTTTTCAATAATAATCAGAATTTGCTTATTAAGTTTAAAGAAGTACTTAATTCGACTTTTTGGTGGGCGCATACTTCCTGGAATCGGATAAAATTGCTTGTAAGAAAATTTTCTGAACGTTGTTGTTTTTTTTATTTTTTCAGATTTTTATTCAGCGTCCCTGTCTTTTGTAAACTCCTTTTTTAATGCCCTTTTCCTCCTCCTATCCATGCTTTTCCCCCTTGCAATGTCAATGTGTGTTTTTGACCCGTCCATACCCAATTTAAAATTTACATTTTTTTGAATTTCCCTAATATATCCCCCCAATGGTTTTTTTTTTTTTTTCACTTAACATGATAAGGGCCCTGAAAGCGGTTAAACAGATTTGAAATTTCAACTAATTGCCCGTTTTTAAAATAAGCCATTGTGATGCCCGAGAGTTCCCCCCTTTTACCATGGAAAAACCCCCAACTTAAGGTTTTTTGTTTTTTCAACTTAAAATAAATTCAGCAGTTTTTTTTGGGGGAACCAACAAAATATTGGATGGAGATTGGTCGGGTGGTGGACTAAATACCTTTTGTTCAAAGGAATAGCCAAATTTTATTAATGCATTCTTAACAACCCTTAAAAAAGCTGTGCCCCATTTTTTCCCCTCTCATAGAAATATCATACATTTTTCCCCAAAAAGCTTCCATATTCAACAATTTTTCAAATTCAAACCCCCTTCAAGTCACTTGCCATAATTTTACTGAACACACATTCCCCCCTTTTTTTGCCAGATTTAAAATTTTTTTGAAGTCCCCCCAGGGTTTTATTTTGGTTTTCCCTTTTTTGAGGGCCTGCTACTGGTATCCTTGGTAACCATTTAAACAAACCTTGTCCCCGGCCCGAGTTTTTTTTGGTTGGGCTGCTTAAACCGTTTACTCCCCCCATTCAGATTTCTAAGGGAAAATCCTCAGAGGGAGGGTAATTTTTTGGTTTTTTTAACCGTGGGTAGAAATGAAAAAAGAAGATCCTACCTACACGGGCCCGTCACCTCCCTGAGAGCCCTAATGGCCCAGCCCCATCCCAGCACACAAATGCGCCCTGTCCGAAATGGTGGGCCACAAATGGGGGTTGCTTGTAATTGGTAAAGCATGAAAAGGGCCACCGAACATTTAATCCTTTTTTTGCTCACTAAATCCCCCCTCCACAACAAGCGAGATACCTGGCTTGAGTG
The DNA here is from genome assembly GCA_023653785.1 of Ophioderma brevispina. Classification (NCBI taxonomy): domain Eukaryota; kingdom Metazoa; phylum Echinodermata; class Ophiuroidea; order Amphilepidida; family Ophiodermatidae; genus Ophioderma; species Ophioderma brevispina. The sequence continues at coordinate 36,162 of JAMKCH010014234.1, forward strand.
GGGGTGGGTGAGGTTGTTCCGGCCCACCCCCCCCCCCCGGTTAAGCCAAGGGGAACAAAACCGAATTTAAAAAACTTTTGGTTTAATTTAGGGGGAAATTTAAAAAAAAAAAAAAAAAAAAAAAAAAAAAACCAATCCCCCCCCCCCCCCCCTGGGAATTTTTGCAATTGCCAACCTTAAGGTAAAAGTTGCATTAAAAATTTGAACTCAGGGGATATTCACAAACTTGTACACTTTTTCCTAATTAAAAAATCCAATTTTTAGTATGGGTTACCCTGTTTTACGGGAATTTATGGAATTGGTAAAAAAAAAGATAAAGTTTTTTTATTTTTCTAGTTTTTTTTTTTTATGTTTTTAAAATAATGGATCCAATAAGTTTTTGCTTTTACTTTTTTGAAGTTTTTTTTTCTGTTTTCAAAAATTTGGAATATTGTTTTTTTTTTTTTTTTTTTTAGCTTGCTTAAAATCCCTTTTTTGCATTTTGTAATAACCTTTTTCCCTTCTGGCCTTTTTTCTTTTGAAAATTGAAAAGTCCAACCTTAATTCGCCTAAAACCAACATTTTGAAGCAAAAAAATTTTGGGGAGTTTGGGAAACATCACCTGTTGAGGAAAAAACAGTTGATTCTTCTTTTTTTTTAAAAAGTTGAAAAATTTTTGTCATAGGTGCAGCATGTGATCCTTCATTTGTAAATTCCCCTTGGCAAGACACTAGGCAGTTTAGATGTCTGCATGAAGGCGTGTACTTATACTTGAATGTAAGTCCTTTTGTTCGTGGTTCAATTGAACAAAAGAAGTTCATGTTCTGTGTACAATAACAATATTGTGGTATGCAGTTAAACCGCCTTACTGTAATTTCATGTGGTGTGTTTATATGGGCCGCGGTAATTGTTTGTACTTCCTATGGTTATTGTATCTTCTGTCTATAGACCTAGATAACTTAGCTTTACATAACTGTTTGCACTTGTTTTACCTTCTCAGTGTAAGTCAAAGGGGTTAGTCATCATCCAGCACCGCTCTGGGTCAGAGATAAGCTTTCTAACTCCGCCCCTTCTGTCATGTTTGGATGTACAAAAAAAAGCGCTGACATGTTGTGTTTCTCCCGTAATCCATGCTGAGGGGCTAAAATGATGCCACTCACCCTGAATTTATCAATTTATTAATGTGGTCATAATAATCTCAGAACCTTGCTAATAAGTTTAAGAAGTACTTATTCTCTTTTTGTGCGGATACTTCTGGATCTGATAGAATGCTGGATTTCTGAATTGTTCTTTCAGATTTTCAGCTTCTCTTTGGTAACTCTTTTAATTCTTTCTCTCCTAATCCATGCTTTCTTGCATGTAATGTGTGTGACTTCATATCCATTTAATTTCACATTTGATTCCAGTATAGTCCATGTTTTTCACTTACATGATAAGCCTGAGCATGTTAACGGATTGAGTCAACTATTGACCGTTATAGCATTGTGATCAGAGAGTCCCTTACACAGAAACCCACTTAGGCCTCAACTTATAATTAAGCAGTTTTGGTGGACAAAATATTGATGGAGATGGGCGGTTGGTGACTTAATACCTGTGCAAAGGATAGCCAAATTATTAAGGCATTCTTACACCTAAAAAGGCTTGCCATTTTCCTCTCATAGAAATATCATACATTTGCCCAAAAGCTTCAGCAACAATTTCAAATTCCCTCAAGTCACTTGCCTATTTCTGACACACAGTCTTTTTTGCAGATTGAAAGTTCTTTGAAGGTCAGGTTATTAGGTTTCCTTTGAGGGCCTGCTACTGGTATCGTGGTAACAGTACTACCTGTCCCGGCCGAGTTGTCGGCGCTAAACCGTTACTCCCATCATAATTTCTAAGGAAATCTCATGAGGAGGTAGTTGGTTACTTGGTAGAATGAAAAGAAGTCTACCTAACAAGGGCGTCATCTCTGGAGGTAGATGGCAGCCATCCAGCACATGCTGCCTTGCATGGTGGGCATGGTTGCTGTGGATTGGTATCAGGAAGGGCCCTCCTATCAATTATCTTTTGCGCCATACATCCTCACACATCGTATTGCTGAGAGTGTGGTGTATCCGGCCACCCCCGTTATGATGGGACAAACCGGATTTAAAACTTTGGTTTAACTTAGGGAATTTAGGGAAGAATTTAAGCATTTTTCACCAGTCCTGGGAATTGCAATGCCACTTAAGAAAATTGCATTATTTGACTCAGGTATTCAACAAACTTGTACACTTTTCTAATGATGCAAATTTAGTATGTGTACCTTTATGTGGTTATGATTGTAAGATAAAATTGATGTTGGACTACATCTATGGTTTAAATTAATTGATCATAAAGTTGCTACTTTTGAAGTTTTCTGTTCAAAATTTGATATTGTTTAGCTTGCTAATGCGTTGCATTTGTATAACCTTTCTCTCTGCCTTTTCTTTGAATATTGAAGTCACTTAATTCATAAAACCAACATTGAGCAAATAAATTTGAGGTTTGAAACATCACTGTGTAGGGAAAAAACAGTGATTCTTCTTTTTAAAAAAGTTGACATTTTGAAGTGGCTTCATTTTAATTCCCTTGGCATGGATTGTGGATGGAGCAAAGACTTTAACTCATCATTATTTGTTTGATTTGTGTCCGCAGTCATGCAGTGTGTGCCTGGATGTAGTGATGATATGCAGTAGATATTATAATTTTGTTTTCTCCTATTTAAGTTGTTTATTTTGTGATTTGTTAATGCTTGATGATTTAATCACAATGTAGATATTGAATTTTATTTTTGGAAGTCTAGTCAGCTCCTGGTTTCTTACTGTGATAGATGTATCATCAGATGAACTAGGTTTTCATCACAACCTTGGAATTTGGAAATAGGTTTCAAGATTGGAAAATACCTGGAAAATGGTAGAAACATTCTAGAACCTAGTATTTGATGTGATTATGCTCATATTGAGTGTGTGCGTGTGTTCAATTTAACATGGATCTGAACATTTGCCGGTTGTTATTCACAATCCCTGACATTCACTGGGTCCCTAGCTGATTTCCATTGCACCTCCAACTCTCATAGTAACTGGGAAGGAACCGGGAAGCCACTGGTAATTCCCCAACAGTTTCTTTCCCTATTATTATGAGTTAAGATACATTGAAAACCAGTAAGGGGTGCATATATGCTATATCTTGTGCTCAAACAGATTAAAGCATATGATATGGAATAGGCACGAAGGGTAATTATGCCAAAATTAAGTTTCTGGATAATAACAACACAACTCAGTTATTGCATTTATAGAATTGGAAATCCCCACTAACTCAGTATGTAATTTAATTCTTAACAATATGGAAATTCATGCCATACATGCAAATACACACTGATAGTGAAATTGGTCTCAGATTTGCTGGCAAGAAACGGGCTAATATGTGCACAACTTGCCCAGTATGTTGGCAAATTAAAATGTACATACCTTTGATAAGTGTTTTTTTTTTTTTTTTTTTTTAACCGTGTAAAAATCTCCAAATTTTTGAAAAATTGGGGGCGCCCTTCAAAAAAATGTGCTAATATTGCTTTAACTTCATCTGTTCATGCATCACGCGCACCTAAGAAAGATCTCCTACGCTCTGACTGCGAGTGCGTAAGTGGGAGCGCAAAATGACACGCAGTACGCAGAATGCCTTTTCTCTTCAATTATCCTCTATAACCCTTAAGATACATTGAAAACCAGTAAGGGGTGCATGTGCTTTCCAGATATATGCTATATCTTGTGCTCGAACAGATTAAAGCATATGATATGGAATAGGCACGAAGGGTAATTATGCCAAAATTAAGTTTCTGGATAATAACAACAGAATTGGAAATCCCCACTAACTCAGTATGTAATTTAATTCTTAACAATATGGAAATTCATGCCATATATGCAAATACACACTGATAGTGAAATTGGTCTCAGATTTGCTGGCAAGAAACGGGCTAATATGTGCACAACTTGCCCAGTATGTTGGCAAATTAAAATGTACATACCTTTGATAAGTGTACATTTTTGAAGGAATTACATCTGTTCTTGTAAGTATGTGTTAAGTAGACCATTTTAACATACAAGCATGTTATTTTTAGACAGCTGTTGATGTAGCCATTGTATTGTTAATGTTGATGAGCTTGTTCAAACATCGGATCAGTTTGTGCATGAGCACTGGGGTATTCCCAGACAGTGCTGGCTATGGTTTAGAATGGAAGTATAACTGAACAAATGACCTATAAATGCCCCTTGGACGTACCCACTAACCCATTTATTATAGATAATACAGTATATGCTCGCTCGCTCGCTAGGTATAGTTAGGTAAAGAGAAAAATTAGATAGGCAGTTCCAACCTTATTAGTGTGTGCCAAGTGAACTTAAAAATGTACTACCAAAAGAAAACCAGGAGCTAAGTAGACACAAGTACTGTGCATTGTTGCTTACATCATTGATTTGACAGTTTTATTTAATGCATGCAGTATGTGAAATCTTCTGCATTACACTTTAATTTTGCTCACATAATTGGGCATATTTGAGTGATTCTTATGGAATCTGTTGGATCTGTTACAAAGTTTAAAGCAGAGTGGTGGTGAAAATTTAGATCAGGCATTGCTTCCAATGATGTCATATTGCTTCCAATGATGTCATATTGCTTCCAATGATGTCATATTTTGGGTAGCTAACAGTGCACGGTGTACCCATGTGATGCACCCATTGTGGGTGAGCGTGGCCTAGCGGTTAGGGTGCTTGCCTCTGGCTCAAATTTAATTTACGCATCAAAATTCCCCATCCCGGGTTCGATTCCCTGTGGGGTCGTGGCGCTTGCTGGGATTTATTGCGGGTACTAACTCATACAATTCTGGATTTGATCTGTATACCGTACCAGCTATTGATTAAATACAGAATTACCGTCTCTCCTCCATGGTTCCCTTGGAAATGGGCAAATGGATCATGAAAGCATCCAGTCCTTCGGAGGGGACGTTTTAAGCCGTCGTCCCGTGTACAGAGAGTCACAACTGTAATATGTCCCTCGCATTCAGTGTCGAAAAGAGTAGGGTGTAAACACCTGACTGTTCCCAATCCACCGCGCCCATCCCTCAAATAGCCTTGCCTGTTAGGAGCGTCCGTATCAATGGATACACGCGCCCCGGATGAAGCACACTAGCTGAACAAATCCTGACACCACCACAAAGCCATTACCACTGCCTTGTGGATACGATCAAACAAACAAACTCATTAATTGTGCAATTATACACATATTATTATTGCTGTAATTGATATTGTAAAAAAGACAAAAGGCAGAGGGTGAGATTAATAGTATGATTGAATTTGGTGATACGGATGAGAAAACATAATCATGCTTGGTCTTCCATCAGCCGAGTGTCTTTGATTCTGTTTTCAATGTAGCAGATACCTAAAGAGAATGTGAGCACAACAATTTATTTTAGGAATGAGAACTTGACCATAGTACAACCATTTGTTTGCAGTTTGACATGACCCTCTCCATTATCCCAATTCCTAATAAATCCACAAATCCTATCCACACATCTGTTCTGATATTGTCCTTTAATAGACCATTTCTTAAAGGGATTCAGTTGTGAAACAATATTTAGACATGGTAAAATACATTTCTCATCAAATTATTTTTAATAGATGGGAACAAATTCTGGAAGTGTGGGTTTTTACATTTCCCAAGCATGACTATTTGCATGGTTGGCCATAAGCTGGGAGAGCCTCACCTGCAACATCAAAGCATTTGTACTCAACACTTGTTTCCAAACTGTTGCCTGTATAATAACACAACCTTCCTATCCTTCAACGGAATCACAAAACCGAGGTTCTCCCCAAATAAAGCACAAATGTGCAAGTTGGTGAAATGACATCTCAGTCGTAGTCCACTTTCCACACGACATTAGCACTTCTTTATGAATCATTAATCGTGTGTTGACATAAAATCCAAGCCAACACACTGGCAGTGTTTTTCCTCAAAATCTGGGCCAAAAGCTGCCAGATGAATTAAAGGCACTCTCAGTGATTTGCTAATCAGAAAATCTAAAAATTGATTTTGTTGCATATAGTAAGGAATAGGTAGCCTACTACCCTACAATTGCTATATTGAAGGCAACTAATAAGATATAATCTAGATTTTATCATTACTGTGTGCAATTAACGACACTTACTATCAGCCAGCGTTAATGGGATTAATAATCTCTGAACCACTGCTGTTTGCTTCTTTTCCTGTCAACTTTTCAGTTTGAAAAACTTCGAGAATTCCATAACTTATCCTTCACTTTTTATAGCTATTCTTTCTGCAATTTCAAATATTTTGAAACTCTTCAGGTGACTCACTGATAGTGTCTTTAAGACTGATGTCCATTGTGCCTAACTAGCACTAGATTTTCCCTGGTTTTCTAGAAAGGTACAAAACCCTACTTAAAACTGTTTTCAATAGATTTGAAAAATCAACCAGATTAGTGTGGTTTAATTCGCCCATTGTGTAATATTCTTTTTATATGCAAGGATTCCTTTTAATCTCTACTGATTTCTGATCCCTAAGCATTCTATACATCCTTATTGCCATCAATAATACGTATATTCCACTACCATACTCTCTCCCTTTGTAGAACTAACAAGCCCATCCATTATCTCAAACATTAAGCCTGAACCATATTTTACTACAACTAACTCCTATCTAACATCTTTTTACCTCATATTATTCCTTCAAAACCCTCTCCTTTTCCATTAATTTCCCCAAAAAAAAGTTTTCTGATGTTAATCCTGTTCCCAGATCCCGATGGGAAAGCCATTCCTTTTAACAAACCCTAGCCTTAAAGTTGTCCTCCATCACTTGATTATCATCTTGATCCTAATCCCTGCCCAAATCCTACCATAAATCTTATACTAACACCTCTTCTCTCTCATTTTTTTTAACCAACCTTTCAATTTTTTTTAACATATAATGCCATTATTCCTCCAAATTGTTATCATAATCCTACTATCAAAAATCCCAGGGTTTTTTTTTTCAATTTTTTTCCCCAGCCTGTCCTAGGGCATTTTGTTAGCCTAGGAATCAATTTCCCAATTTACTAAAAAAATGGGGAGATTTTTTTTATAATGGTTTAATGGTGTGATATATTAATGAATGATTTTCCCTGGACTTAAAATATTTTCTGTCTTTATAATGCTTATCATAGGTGTGTGGGGGTATATATACCACCAAATTTTTTTCATGAGGGGGATGTCTAATACTTCACCCCTCAAGGTTGATGCCCCTGCACATTTTTGACCAAAATAACGTCATACTGTAAAAGTGGAAATTTTTCGCGCTACATTAATTTGTCGCGCTTTTTCGCGCACTTCTGATCTAGCGCGAAATTAAAACTGCAAAATATTTATTTTGTGTGTAGGCTATGTAGGATAGCTAAAAAGAGCGAATTTAAACAAGCAAAATGTTAAAAATGGGCTGAAACGCGAAAAATTACACGGTTAAAATTATCACTTTTACAGTACTTTATTATATTAGGTGTAAAATAGTTAATTTCTGCGTGCTTCGCATGCATTTTGTTTTTAGTTTTTGCTTACATTTAATTGCTTTTTTTTAGGTTTTAATTGCAAACGTGCGCTTATGTACTAAGTAACATATTTTGTCAGCAAACCCTGTTTTATTTACAAAGTTTTATAACATCATTTCCCAGTGTCAAAAACAAATTTACGCACGTTTTCTTGGGGCTTGTGGGACACTGTGACTGAACATTTGCTCATAACCTTAAAATGCCATTAAGAATCCACTTAATTTAGGACACAACCTTTTCTTGAAGAATCTAATCAACCTTTACAAAATAAGACTACTGTCCATTCAATTTGCTTAGACCCTCGGTTGTTTACTTAATATTATAGAGAAGGTATTAGTGGCGGGAAAAATCGTGAAAAAGTTGGTATTCATCAATTAACCCACAAGATTTTGAATTTGCGTGCTGAAAAGTATTTCTTCACACCCAATCTATTCAATTTCTGCGATTTTGGCCATCAATCTGCAAGGAACGAACCAGCCGATATTCGTATGAGCATAAACTTTTTCATGAATGTTCCATTTTATAGATAGGGTGTGTGTAAAACGTTGTAAAAAAAAAAAAAAACAAAAACATCGCTCTTTGACAGTAGAAAACATTGATCGATATCATCAACAATGCTTGTAATGTATAAAATCGTCTATTTTATTCCAAGGATTTTGAATGGTCCAAATCATTGCCCTGATCACGTTTTGTGTTATTCATGGTGTGTTTAAATAATGATGCGACATCAATGTTTACAAACGCAACTTAGCACCGGGTCTACTTACTGATCGAGGTGCGAATTGACACCTCGCATCAGCGACGGCACATTCCCTGGGCTATCTATAATGATGAGCGCGAATTTTAAAAGCACAGCCCTGCAGATGTTGCCTCACGCATAACCCCGGGCAGCACTTTGTGGTTTCTTGCCCGGCGGTGATGTCACATGGTACATCGTCTATACAAAACTCTGTCACTTTAAACTTCAAAGAAATACAATTCATTCTTTGTATGAGTGTCCTTTTAAAGAGAAGATACACAATATGAGCAGGTCACTGTCCGACCAAGGTCTTCTGTTCCGCCGATATTGATTGCAGTGGGCATCGTTACATAGACAGTCGCTTCCTACCTCGGATGTATAATACCAAAGACCACCTCACACGTCATTTGTTAATGATACCAGACGATGGACAGATCATTTGCAACTTTGAGGGGAAAAGGGTCAAATTTCAATAGATTTGTAGGTGAAATTCCATCCATATGTTTTGAAATTTAAAAATCCTGTTGGGTAATTTCGTGAATACAAACGTTTCTTTCACGATTTTTTCCCGACACACCTACCTTCTCTAATATTAATTTAAAACCGAGGGTCTAAGCTAATTGAATGGACAGTAGGATCACAAAAGCACCTCTAATGTTAATGCCTCATTGTTCTACACTGTAATCCTGATCTCTAGACCTATCATATATTCTTATCCTAATACCTATACTCAAACTCAAACCCTCCCTGTGAAGTTACACTCGGTGCAGCAAACATGCATGCTCAGTAGCCAATGTGAAATGTGTTTGTTTCTTGATGTAGTATATAGTTACATGCATTGTTTATAATCAGTGTTTTTGACAGAAAATGTGCACCATCATTTTTCAAGTGTTGCATTGCATGCAAGTGTCTCATTATGCGATGTTCAATTGTAATCTATTATCTCTGTAATCTACATCAAGGATGTGCTTAGATCAGTGATCACAGACTCGTTCCACAGATAAGGCTTCTCTAGCTTATCCATAGAGTTCTGTGTCACTTGTACCATAAAAATGTCAAAATGTAAATAGCATTGGCCATTTTCAGTCAAAATGCGATGTAAAAGCAGACTGGGTGTGGCTGAAACATCTTGGTCAGGTAACCTTGATGTGCCAAAAGTAATGCCTATAAATAGTGAAGGTATCCTATCAGGCACCACACAAAAATGGAAAGAATGCCGTATTCCAGGGCCATATTAGGCAAAATGTAATCTATATAAGGCACATGGTGGGAAGAATTTGCATTGCAAAATGTTGGAAGTGGCAGTCTGCAGCTGGACTATATTTAATGAATATCAGAATTTTGAGTGACAAATCCAATAATTTTAATTTTTTTAGACTTTTGCCATCTTGGCTGATTGCTTCTTCAGAATGGCTTCTTTTGACTTTTTTCCTGCAAAAGTCTAAAAATTGTTGAGTAAGGAAACTGGATTTGTCACTTAAAATTTTCCAACATTTATTCTACAATCCTACAAAAGCACCAATTTAATGAATAACAGGACAGTTACAGCCTGCCTATCTAAAACTTGATTGTAAGTTCAAATTTACGCTTGATCGAGTTATGCTTGATAAATCAAACTTACAATTGATCGTAAGTCGTTGTGAAACGGGCCCACAGGCCAACTCAGAAGACACCTGTGGAAGACCGAGAAAGTGATTTTATAACCAATTCTGAACTTATAGACATGCATTAAATTTATTATCCTGCCTGAAAATCCTGATAGTGCACCTTGTCTTGCACTTGGTGTAAATATGTTGGTTACCTGACCAAAGGACTATGCTCCAAATACAAGACACAATACATGGCTGGCTTGATAGTTTATTACAAGATACCCTAAAACATCTAGAACAAAACAACAACACAGCTGTTTGAAGGTCTCATTCATTATGACAAAACCAGAATAAAACAAAAAATATCAACGGCGACACACTTTTGCCAACTAATTTGGATTATTTATACCACTGACTTCATCCTGTGTAAATTGTACGAAATTTCATTGCGGGCAAATATGATTTTTCCTAAAAATCTAGTTTAACACGTCTCTCTATGAAAAATGGACATATAGAGGGCGCTATAACATACAAATTCTGACCTTTGTGGGCCTATATGGCAAGATTCCTGCAATGGATTTTTCTGATTTTTACAGATGTAATAGCTCTTGCATATCCCTACTTATATCAGTTGTCAAAATTGTATCGCCACTGCTTAAAATTGCTCTAAAAATAAGAGACAATTTGCATGGGGTCAAACAGCTGTGACAATCAGTAAGTATGATTGCTGAAATATCAGATTCAAACCCCCAGGTACCAGACTAATCTTACCTGTTAAAAATAACAGGTTTTGTGTACATCCATTACTGCTTAGTAATTCAAAATTACATGTATTTACAAATTTTCCTTACATATTTTTTTCTATATTGCATTTCAATTCTTCTACAGGCACCTTAAAGGCATCAGCCATGAGAACCGATCCTGGTGGCTCAAGATTGGCATCGGAGCAGCCATTGCAGCTGTTGGTGGAATTATATTATTTAAATACATGAGGAGCAGTCAGTCTTGATGTGAGGCCCACCTAGCTAGCTAGACTCACTTAGTGTACAGTGTATGTCAGCTCTCTTAAGAGAAGATGTCAGTGCATGTGCTGTTGTTAAACATCTACTTTTGTTGCATTGTATTGTTACTCATATAAAGAGACCATCCCATCCCGATGCAAATGGCGCAACAGAGTGATTTCAGTGGACAATTTTGGACCAAGTATGATGGATATTATGAATTTCTTTTTGAGATAGTTTTCACCTTGTCCCTTGTGTACCGAAGTAGAGTGGTTACCACCCCGCCTTCTATTTTGTTTATGCCCTAGTAAACCAGTGCCAAATTATTTAATGTTATTTGTCAATTGACATTTTATGCTCCTTTTCATGCAAAACAAACACCCCCTGGGGTATAGGTAAGGTGCAGGGTGATCCCAAAGTGATGGATAAGGGGTGGTAACCACCTCCCTTCGAGAGAGAAATATCAATACACTTGGTATGATGCAGGAATATCACAGACATTGGTACCAATGGATAGCTATGGTACTTCTCTTTCCTTTTATAGCAAAATGAGTACCAGCATACCTAGTATCACGCCAGAATGACGTCATAAAGTTGGCATGTCAGCAAAACTGTCAATTTCCATACATGTAGTACACAGTGTAGAATAGAGGAAAATTCAATTTTTTTCACCAAAAAGGTTATCAATATGAAATGACTAGTTTTGCATACACGGAGTATCGCAGGGCTATAACAATGCTTTTGAGTCAGTAAAATTGCCAAAATATCAATTTTCCCACCCAAACTCCAGTATTTTCATACTTTCCTTGACTGATGATGCTATAGTGAAGTCACAATGGGAATTTTTTGTACTCATTTTGATACCAATGGAAAGAAGAAACTCTAAGCTATCCTGCGGTACCACGTTATAGGAATCGGTCAGTATTTCAAATTTTCTTCTTGCAAATAACTTAATCAGCAACTAAGATTATGTATTCATGCTCTATCTAATCTATGTTTTTTGTTAGATAAATTTAAAAGGAAACAATGGCATAGAAAATATTCAGACATAATGAAATGGACCCTTACTGAAATCACTTCCATAAATTCGAACAGAATTTGGATGTTGAAATTCTGTAAAATCAGTAGAAACAGCAAGAGTTACAGGCAATAACTGCCATGGGAAATATGGTGTTGACATCTCTGCCAGAATTTACAGTGAATCTAGCATTTTTTTTTTTTACACAATTAAAAAAAGTTGGACATTGTACTTCAGGCGTGTACCTGGCATGTGAGAGTGGGATTAGCACATACAAAGCAATGGTCTGTGAGCTGATGACTGCATGCTTTTCAAGTTTGAAGAATTCTGGCAGTAATGAGCATCCTTGGCTGTCCACAGCAGAGAAGTGAAGCTTACAAGGAAAATAATAGTTACTCCTCCCTTTTTTACAAAATGTAAACATCCAAATTGTTTTCAAATTTGTGGAAGTGATATCAGTAAGGGTCTATTTCATTACTGAATATTTTCTATGCCATTGTGTCCCTTTAATGCAAACACAAAATGCATCTGTAAGAAATTGGCAGTCAGTTGTATTTGTTGACTTTTTATGTTAGAGGTAATAAGAATTAGTCCACATGCTTCCAAGTGCTCAAAGAATGTTACTTGTGATTTATTGATATTCAGACACAAGCCGCTGTCACTTCGTAATCTAGGCAACTGTTTGAGAGTGTATTGATAGTTACTGTTTTGCCAATGCACCAGATGTCAGCAGCACATTAACCCAAATAGCAATTCTGGAGAGCCCGTTTATGGATTCAGGCGTTCAAAATTGTCAAGTCGCAAACGTACGAGTGAAAGAACATTTGAAACTTGCTGAAAAGATTCAACAGACGGCTAAGTATACTTCCCATGCTAGCTTCCCCAGTATTGATTTGTGAATACACCACAAATTCATCACTTATAGAGAGCGCATTTGTCAGAGGCTGTTCACGACTACGAAATAACAGCACGTCTCCATTAAGGTATTGTTATAGAACTACCTCCCTCGGTATTGCTATGTGACAGTACAGAGTCAATGCTGTAATCAGGTCTATTTTCATGGCATCCAAATTGTGGGACACATGAATAAATATACTTACTTGTAAGGTCTTCAGGGATCATGAAGATAAGTAATACCCTTAAAAGCTAGGTTTAATGCGATAGGGTTACTTCCTGGTGCTTGTACCTGTATTATAGGATCTTTCTAAAGGGGGTTATTTGTCTGCATTTTGCAAACACTCAATGGAATGTGAATTTAAGCATACCAGAAATATTTTTGAACCATATTGTAGTGTGTTCATTTGGATAAATAAATTCAAAGCAGCAAAAGTTGTGTCTTAAAGATCATAAAAGATTATCTTGGTGAAAAAAATATCCCCTTATGTGGCATCTATTAGAAAGCAAGCAGCCCCGGGGGTGCGAAATTTCAAAGTCAACTATAGAAATGGGTCAAAATTTTGGAACCAACTATATAAATGGGTCATATTTTTGTACAATTTGGTCACTATAAACATGGGTCGATTTTTTTACCCGGCGGACGCACACCTGTACCCAATTTTGGGTCGAGTCCCCCCCCCCCCCCCCCCCCCCCGGGCAAGCAGCCTACCAATCTGTCACACTTTAGGGGCTCTGAAGAATTTGGGGGTAAGTTTTGAGTGTAACTTGTGCTTATCATTGTATGATTGGTGTAACAACAGTGCCAAATTTATGCTAAATATGGCATAATTTTTATTTCTGAGACTGCTATGCAAAGCACCCATTGTACATGCAGTGCCGCTAACGTAAAGCTGATTTCCAAGCAACTGTTTCGCAAGGGAAGATTACAATGCAATACTTCACAGCTTATGTTGGCTCAAAACTGTGCTTAATTATAGGATATAAGAACTTATTATGATAATAGCTGAGATTCAAGGAAAACAGTTAAAATAGTAATATTTTAAAGTTAAATGCATGCAGGCAGAATGTTGTATGGGAAGCAGTTAGAGATCAATTAGATATTCACAAGTCATTTTTTTTTAAGATAACTGTAGACTATATTCATAGACAGGATATGTGTTTGATTGGTTGTCATGTTGAGTATTACAGAGCATCAGCATGAAGAACATGCACATTTTTGCTTCACGCAGTGGCGTACCGACCGGGGGCAAAGTTGCCTCCTGTGGCTCGAAAAAGTGGGATGATATGGACCAAAAATATGCATTTTCATACCTCTTCTTCAAGAATTTTGACCAAATTGAAGCCTAAGATTTTGGGCAATTAAAGTAAATTTGGCAAATTTCGCGTGCTATGCGCGCGCATTTCATCAAGTTCAGAATTAGTTGGAGCACAACACCGGGACGACTTACACATTTTTCCCCCTCTTTCGGGACGATTGGGAATTTTTCCCCTCTGACTCGACTAGGCCCTGTACGCCACTGGCATCACGCAGAGGGTAGGGTGCACAACTTATCACACACAATGATTGGCAGGGTCACTGGCCCTTGCTGTAACCATGGCTTGGAAGTGTATCATTGCATGTGAAAAAGAATTTGATTGTGTTTAAATTCATGTTACTGAAATGAGAAAATTTTGCTAGCCCCTTTGTTTTTTTTCCTCAATAAACAGAAATATCACTATTTGTATGCGGGACTTTTGCCTGCAAGTCTCATGTGATACAACCTCAAAACAGTGATATTTTCCATATTGCATGAACAAATAGGCAGTAACTAATATGGTATTGGTACAGAGGTGTTTTGAATCAATCCCATGATGCATAGCAATGTGCCTATACTGTACTAAACACATGTCAAGTACTTAGGGATAAAAAGTGTTCCAAAAGTTCAAGAACCACAAGACATTTCATAATCATGCAAAAAATTCCCTAAGTACGAACGCTTTGTTGGCTAAAATTAGCATCTAAGTCAGGGTTTTTTATGTGTTAAGAATAAGATTTTTATGTGATCACAATGACCCTATTGAGGTGAAATTTTCCCAAAACTGTGCATTGTGGGATTGACTCAAAACACCCTCTGGTATTGGTACATGTAGTTTAGGTTTTGTGTACAAACCTCAAACCCAGTAGCATCAATGTGGCAGTAGGCTGTGTACACTTGCAGCTTTCAAAAGTGTTAATGCTGCTACTAAGTTCTGTTTTGTTTTTAAATTCAGCACATGCACAGGCATTTTAGCATTGTACATTTTAAGAGTGATCTGAATGTGAACCTGAAAGGTCTTGAACTTTATCATTTATATGGTAACGTATCAAGAAATTTTAATCAAATTGAAATGAAGTAACTTTTGTAACCATGGCAACAAGTTGCATGCAAGGAGAAAAGAGTTGCAAAGCACAACCACAATCTGTATTCACTTAGTTGTAGTACATACATGAGGTAGTTGAAACTCCATTAAATCAATAAATATATGTGATTTTGTTCTCCTTAAAGCGGCACTGGCACATTTTCATAAAATATTAAATTTCTCCAATTTGCTCTCAAATTGATAGTCTAGGCCATTGGAAGAATAGAGAAACATTTTACACATAAAATAACATACTCCAAAACAGATAGGGACGTTAATAAGAGGTTAAAGACATCCAGGTAATTTGTAGGCGAACTTTTAAGTTTTCTATAATCAAGAAATGTGCACATTACATGAATATCATACACTTGTACTCCTTGGTATTAAAACCACAAAGGTCACAGACCGGTCAAACATTGTTCATGCCCTGGGAAACATACATACGGCGTGCATTTTCTTGTAACGCCATGCCCGTCGTCTGAATTAATGTCGCCGGCGACATTAATTATAAAATTGTTCTGTTTACCCATAAGGACGCTGATTGGTCTTAATCATTTCAGGTGAGGGCTAATGTATATAAAAGCTTTACAACCATGCAAAAATATCGATTTTGAAAAATCTTGAGGGCGCACTATTTTTCAGATGTGCCAGTTGTCTCTTTAAATGCCCAGATCTAATGATGCTCTGTGTGGAAACTTTGGGCTGAATTGGCAGACTACTAATTGGCATTTGTTATATCTGTTGAAAATGTAGGTTAACAAAATGGTGTTTGTGCCAAAGTGACTCTAATTTTTGAAGTCAAGTCATATTAGCCCAATTGATCAAAAATACACTCAAATATATCAGAAATTGCTATAATGAAGTTTTAACTTGATATTCTGGGAAGTATTTACATGCACTTCATGTTTACCAGAGCAGTAAGTTTGTTCATGTAGTTAAACAAAAGCAAGATTTACTGTTTCCATATGAATGTGAGCCCTTTATTCAGTATAGTTACAATTTAACCACATCGGAATTTACTAGGTTTGATAGCTTACTGCACTTTTCCATTGCTGTATTTTTCCTAACAAACATGGTGAATTCCTGGAGAGTAATGTGCAGATGTTATAAGGACCTCGGCGAGTAATCAGTTGCATTGATTCAGTTTTGTGACTATTAGGTTATGATAAAAGATGTTCATGTATACCTCGTATGTATCGGGCGTACGCGATTGGTCAATACGCGTCACGTGACCATGTATAAACGAACGTTTATACATGGCTGCCGTGACGAACGCCGAAAGTGGTCAAAAATCACAATTTCAGACTGAATTTGATATGTAATGATTTAATTTTGTAAGTAATAGGTAGTAAAAAAGTACGGTATACATGAACGGGGTTCATTCATAGTATTTTGGGTATGAACGTTGTTTAAAATGCCCATCGGGCATAAACATGTGTTCATACCCAAAATACTATGAATGAACCCCTAATTTACACACTTTTCTCATGAAAAAGGGAATTTTAAGATTGATAATACTTTTTGAAAGTTCCCATCCTGGTCGTGAGGGCATCAACTAAAAGTTACATCTCGGCCTTGAGGACATCAACTATGACGAGATAACACAACTGTCCCAAGGAGTCAAATTTTGCTGAGATAGTGGTTGTGTTTTGTGAAAGATTGTAGGAGTATATTTTCTTGATGTTTTGAGAGGTAATTAATATCATTTTGGATATTAATCATACAGTAAGGACCACAAACCCTTGACCCTACACCACTACAGCCCTAATCCTCTTCTAAAATAACCCGATTGTCAGGGTTTCCGTTTTAACTAAGATTTGAGAGTGGATTACTGTTTCTCTGTTCTGCTGTGAACTGACATGTCTACATTTCATTAATACAATTAATAGTTACAAGGCGAGTTGCCTATAGAAGAGTAGTCATATAGGGGCGAGCAAAACTTCATGATAATATAGATTTGTCCAGCCCTATATTAAACTTTCTGTGGCTTATTACAGGCCTCTGGGATACTGAATATTTCAGTAAAACTGTACATAACATTGCCAATAAATAATCCAATCTTTTGGTACAGCAATTTTGCATGTTTTTAAACTTATCATCAAAACTCACTCTGTATATAGGGAAGGCATCTTTAATGTTTTCAAGTTAACAATATTCCCATTTACCATAATTCTGCTGGTTTCCAGGTGAGCCTGGACTTCTGGAGTGGGAAGTTGTCAAGAAATTTTCCTCATTGCAGGAGTTCAAGCATGTGGGAAACTAGCAAAATTGACTTTGGTATTGATGATTTCCCCATTCATAAAAGATATTGCATTTCCGTGCATGTGAATGGGAAAATCACAATGTTAATGGCAAATGGGAATATCTAAAATACCAATATTAATCTTGTGTATGCTGCTAAACCAACAAAACTGCATCATTTTCTCTATAATTTTCATTTCATAGACCATGCATGTACAAAAATACCATGGCACAGTCTAGTCTATTACAAAAGTGTTTTCTTGCCTCACAATGAATCTGGCATTTAACACAATCTTGCACAATTACAGTCACAACAGTGCTCCTCTGATTGGCTTAGTTGAGTAAACTACAAATAGGTGTTAATCCCCACTTTTGTGAAACTCGAGCTTGAAATTGACTACTCAGTGAACATACCAAAGCTGTGACATGCAAACAATTTATAATTGGTCTTACAAAAAAAGTTGCATTTTGATATAGACCACAAGCAAAAGTTGTATGCAGCAGATAAACTCTTCTTGCATTGTAGTTCAAAAAGAGACTGTAATACAGGGGTGTGTATAATTTTAATATTTCTGTCAACAGGCTAGGCCATAATATAAATGTCATGGAAAATCCACTGGCCAAGAACACGGGTGCTGTATAGCATGTCGCTGTATATTTAGTTTGTTAGGTGTGAACCTTAACTGTTTTGGAACAAGAGAAGCATAAATTCAGTAGGTCAATTATTTTTACCTTTTGGCATGATCACTGATACTGCACTCAAGTATACTAGAGGTTTGTCCACAGCCATCAGGTTGACAATGGGGGGAAAGGCCATTTAAACTGCACATGTTGTGTGCACATCAACATCTTTATCTTTGTGATAATAACGATCTTTAGATTTCAGGTTTGCGGGTGCAGATGCATAAGAGACGTAATGCCCAACTTTCCACACGTGGGTCATTCCATGTCAAAACACTAGTTAATTTCAGGAAGATCCCCGGGTGACCCACTCAGATCATCTTGTTATTTTTCTCAAATGTTGCCCTTATGGTCAAACTAATAACTACCAAGTTTCAGGTCTGTGCGTTGTTTCTTTTTTTCACACGGCTACATCAAACATAACCCATATCTAGAGATTTGTGATGCACTCATTTTTCGCACAGCACCCTCGCAAAGTTAATTATTTTCAGAAAAATCTCATCTTTTTTGGGGGGGTCCAAATCCTATGTGGGATAATGTATTTTTTTCTGCAAATTAGTATTTAAGTAGTCTGCGTGACCCTTTTTAATATTTAAGTAGTGCCAACATCCATTTTTGCTTTGTTGATAGAAAATGAAGGAGTCAAATTCCAAGTTTTTACTCCCACTCAAATATTATGCAAGAGTGCAGAATTTGGCAACCTTGAAAGTGATTTTTGATCTCCGTTAATACATATTTGAAAGCAGCTATATTTAAAGAGACATGAGATTTCCAGGAAGAAGCGCCCCAATTTTTCTCGAACCCAGGTTTTTTACGTATTTGGAATGCTTACCAATGTATTAATCACACCTGAAGTGAATAAGCCGAATACGCTGTCTTTATGTAATAAGATGGTGATTTAGAAGTTTCTGTCGTGCACGACAAAGTCAAAGCATGGTTTTCTATGGGGAACGATTACGATAGCAGGCAAGTTCAAAACAAGCTTTGCGTTTTTCTTTTGCACCTGTTTGTCTAATAAACCTTCGAAACGTTCTCGGTAGGTGGTCTACAACCGATCCAGTGAAATTTGAGAGAAATTCGTATCCTAAAAATAAAATCTCCTCCTGTCACTTTAAGAAACTATTGGCCACCAAAGACAGCATTTTGAAAATGGAACCCCCAACCAAAAGTTTCAAGGGTCGTCGTGAAAAAACGAAATGACGCAAGAACCTGAAACTTGGTAGTTATTACTTTGACAATGATAAGGGCAACATTTGGGAGAAATAACAAGAAGATCTGAGGGGGTCATCCAGCGACCCCTAGCGGAATGACCCACAAGAAGCACGCATCCTGACACCTTCTTGAAGGTGTGGAAAGTTAGGCATGTCTCTTATGTATCTGCACCCGCAAACCTGAAATCTGAAGGTTGTGACTGTGCCAACTTCAAAAGGATTTTTACTTGAATATTTACTGGTGGTGTTCTTTGCTCTATGCAAATGCATACATGTAAAAGAATTGTGTACATGACTACAGGAATTTGTACACTCCTCCACATGATGCATGTTGAACTTATTTGTCTTTTATGATAGAATTGTACTATGTACAAGAAGTAAGTGCATTCATGTACCAGTGTGACCATTGGTGTATATGGCCATTTCAATGGTGCCCCTTGGTCAATAGTGACCCTGGTGAATTTAGCAGACTTTATGGATAAGTCTGCTGAATTCAGCAGGGTCATTAGTGACCCAGGGTCACTAAACGGCCATACCGGGCAGAATGCCATATCCAGTATTCAATTTCTTAACAAGATGCTAAAATGGTGTAGACCCATTCATAATTGGCCCTTTCTTGTAATTGATGAGCAAAATAGGTGTAAATGCTGTCACCAATGCTCAGCTAGTCAAACTGGACTACGCTTAATGATAAAATTTGATCAAACTCAAAGTGAGGGCATCAGCAATGGCTCTCGCAAATCACATCAGTTTTTGGCCTCATCAATGGAAGGAAAGGGAAAATGTAAAATAAAAACTATCCACCCATCAATTATGCTATGACAAAAAGACATAAAACCACCCAAAAAAGTAATCCCCAACCACTGAAATTGTTGCCCACGTTCAATACAATATATCGTATTATAACATTATAGGATTATTAAACTGGACGGTGTTTCTTTAACGCCATTTTGACACCTCATTTGTGGCGATCGAGTGAGTTTGTTTTAAGTTATGCCCACTTGACCGAACCTACCCCAGGATTTAAAAAAGTTGCAGCAAAACCCCCTAGAGAGGGGGGGGGGGGGGGGGGTAGGAGAGTGACGTCAGCAGGAAGATACGGATTGCATTGACTTCATCTGTAAACCGTATGATTGTCAATCGGGTTATTGCAACTTTTAAATCATAAGGTGGGTTCGGTGATGGAGTTGGCATTAACTTCAACAATCATCAGCGGATAGACACAAATGTGGTGTCAAAATTACGCGTAATAAACACACTGCTCTCCATCTTAACTCATCTAATTTATGTAATACGATGTATCATTTGAACTTGACAGACAAATTCAGGGCGTGGGGAGTTACTTTTTGGGTTGTGTTTATCTTTGAAACATCTTCTTCAAAATTGTAAGGGTCTTGAGAAGCTGCAACAGAACCGTCAGATACACTATTTTACTATATTAGGGCCAAGTGCTAGCATACACAGGAAAGATAGGAGCCTAATTGGTCCAAAATTATTGATCATTCAAATTCATTGTATAGTGTTGCCCATAATCTTCATGTAACATTTGTTAAATAATTGATAATGCAAACCCAAACAAAAAAAATTGATGACAATAGGATGCCAAACAACACAAGTAAATAAAGGAGAAATATTACTCAATCAATGTTGTGTGATTAATATTATATTTGTGTGGGGAAAAGTCAAATCCATGCCTATTATGAATGACATGTAGATAGAAGAAATACATGAAATCCAAGTCCTTACCCCCTTAAAAAGAGAAAATAAGTAGAGAATAAATACTTTCAAGTTTCAGCATGCTGCTGCTTTCATGGAAGTTGTACAACTCACTTTTGCTTCACATAAATGCTAAAATTTCTAATATCTTAAAGACACCACCTAAATTCACCTTGAAGATTACGGACGTGACTGTGCACACTGTTTTTCTTTTCATCTGTTTGCCTTTGCTTTGTGCGGGATATGCTTGATACCTGCAATAGCGCAAATAAGTATTGTGCCAATTTTGGCTTTATAGTTTGTCCAAAATGTAAACTGACCAATTGGATCACACTGCATGCCTTTATGTGCCATTTTTATTCATTGTGCAATCTTGATGCAAAATGAGTAAGCATGTAAACCAATGGGTACAGTGAGCCTTGTTTTATTTCACAAGTTTATGAGCCCAAATTTCTGGTTCGGATGATATGCAACAACAGAACTTGAAATTTGATGTGAACTGGTTGCAGGAAGTGAATACCTAATTTTTTGTGTCATCTGCAAGAATTGTCAGAATGCACATAGGGATTACTCTGGTCGTGCATGTGTGTGTGTCTGTTGTACAAATGTTAACCCTTATATATTGCATGCTGTATGAGTTCCATAGGGCTACAATGTGGCTACACTGACTGTACTTGGTGGAACGCGCGGCGGGTGGGGTGGGGTGACATTTTGGTGACCTCATGTGACACTTGGCCGGTCCAAAATGTTAACCCTTAATATATTGCATGCGTATGAGTTCCGTAAGGCTACAATGATGTCGAGACTTGTGGAGAGAAGGGGGGCGGGGTGAGTGACATATTGTGACCTCATGTGACTCAGGTGACCTTTGGCCCCCTATCACAAACCGCGACGGCAGACAGCACTCGCGGTCCGGGGACCGCGATGTATTTTTTCATGTGTGATGTGTCATCCGAGCAAGGTGGCTTGCTACCCAATCATCTTGTAATTCCATCAGTGGCGTAACCACGGGGAGCGGCACTCCCCTGCTCATAACCCTTTCACCCCCCCCATCCCCCAAATTAACTGACCGTTTGTACAGGTCTATGAGAAGACCCAAATTCGGCCCCCTCAGAAAAGCTCGGCACCCCTTCTTCCCCCCTCCCCCCATTTGCCAAAGATCTTGTTATGCCACAAAATCAATGGAAACTAATGGTGTTTTGCAACTACAGTGTTGTCAACATTTCGAAATTTGGCAAAAGTCTATGTACATTATACTCTGTGGAATAAAACACTGAGTACACTAACTTAAATAAAACAATCCATTCTGAACCTCGTTAGGACAAACAAAATGGTTTAATGTGTAAATAATCTACCAGTGTGTATTTATCGTACCTTCCCATCTGACACACACTTCTGACACATCTTTTTATTCTGACACAACATGAATTTGGAACCTCTCACAGAATAAAAAAAAAGTGATATTCTGTTAAGGTTTCCAAATTCATAGTGTGTCAAGAAAAAAAGTGTCAGGTTATGGAAACTCATCTACCACTAACAAGAGTGCTTATGGGCTTGGTTTGTGATTGTGACCAACTCAATCTGTTTAAAGATATGTTCCAAGTGATTGGCTTGCAAGACAAAAAATGCCTGTGACCTAATTACTTCCTGCAATGTCTTTACAGATAAATTCTCTAAAATCACATTCCTAACACTCCAGATTTAAGTAGCAATTGAAAGCCTTAGAATGGTATGTTTCTCATATTGGACCAACAAAAAAATGGAACATGGGTTTCAATCTGGTGTTTCAGAATATATGGTAGGTTAATACCCAGAGGGTGTTTTGAGTCAATCCCACAATGCACCAGTTTTGGGAAATTTCACCTAAATAGGGTCACATGATCGCATTAAAATCCTATTCTTAACACATAATAACCCTGACTTTAATGCTCATTTTTTGCATGATTATGAAATGTCTACAGTGGTTCTTACACTTTTGGAACACTTTTTATTCCTAAGTACTGACATGTGTTTAGTACAGTACAGTATAGGCGCAAAGCTATGCATCATGGGATTGATTCAAAACACCCTCTGGTTAATACCATTAAAGCATCTGTTATAATTGATGTATTTACACCACACTGGTAGATTTTAAACTGGAAATTGGATGAAGGATTATTGCTATTCCAAGTAAGTGGATTAATCGTGTTTGTTGTTTAATCTTTGCAGTTTTAATTTGTAATTTGTAACAGGTTCACTGTCACACAAGTTTAGAACCGTCAAGCTTTCGTCAAGAGTAGCTTTGACTTGATCAGGGCAAAATAACTAAGAAAGAACCATGTAGGCTATCGCTTGTCTTTTGATGGCTCTAAGAAAACCCATACTTTCCTGCAGTCTTTGGTAGTATGTTATCAAATTGTAGCTCTTTCCAAATGTCTATTCGCTGACGTCATCATAAGATAATCCAATTCAAAATTATGACCCCTCTGATGAGTGTGGGCTTTATTTTTGCATTACATTAGTGTAAACAACAAGATGGCTTGCCCCTTATATGTATTAGTCCAGTAATTTTATGATTTGACCCAACACAAATTGCAACATAAACAATTTTGGTGTTAATATACTGTGAAATAGTCCAAAAATAATATATTAAAAGTCTACCAAAATCAACCTAGTGGAACCTGTAGAAATAAGGGGGAAACCTTTGTACAGGGGTAAAAAATTTATTAAGATACTCCTAAGGTTTAAAAGAGGTATAGTTTGCCCTATCTACGCGTTATAGTTAGTACAATAGGCACATAACAGTTCAAGGTCATCCTGGGGTAAAATTCATAGAATGGTCCGATTTTGATCAGACTGGTTGTAAACTGTTAAATTTGTCCCACTAGATAAGTAAATGTAAATAGATTCTTTGTTTGAACTTTCTATATAAGAATTACAGAGCTATGACTAGTGACCTCCCATAGACCCTGTAGTCCCCAGTCACATTTTGCGTTCCAATTATGCACCATTTTTATAACGAACGGATATATCTGAAGATTTACCCCCATTGTGACCTTGAACCTATTTTTACTCATAACTATTGAACTACAACCTGCAGATAGGGCAAACTATACTTTTTTTTTTTCCTGGAAATGTAACGAACACGTTGGCATACTTTTCAACGCGTTTTGATACTTTTCATATTTTGACCCCTGTATAAACCTTAGCCCCTTAAAAATATATGTTCCACTCCTTTGATTTTAGTAGACTTTGATATGTTGTTTTTCAAGATATTCTCAATACAATTCTGTTGGAATTGATTCTGTTGCAATTCGTGTTTGGTTGCGATGAACTAAGACTCGGAGTTATTAGAAAGTACGCGCAGTGTTGTGTGTCGCAAAGTGATACTGCACAACGAGGGCCGATGTTAAAGGCTAAGCACCGGTAAGTGACCCAGATGAGTAGACAGCCCTATATTGTATACCGATAATAATTCACTGGCTGCTGGGAAATGTCCTTCCAAATGAAATAGCCAGGAAATAGTGCCATGTACGTGTCTACGCTCATGAATCCAATAGCTGTTCCCTTGGTTCAGGCAAGTCAAGCTAGAGGTCACTTTTGTGAGGTGGTACTATTTTCACAATGGACCGACAAAAATTTGGCATTTCCAGTTCTGCCATTATAATCAGGGATCTCGATTCAAATTACAAAATTGCTTCTTTTATAACATACATACTTGAGCATTACCATTCGCAGGTATAGTTCACTGGACAATTACCAACACAACTGTGCACAAAATTTTGGAATTTTGAAAATTGGGGCACTCTTCAAAAATACTGTTATTGCTTTAAGTCTACTGATCATTTGGGAAATATGTGGTTTATGGGACATGTTGTTCTAAATATTTCCTTGTTTTTCCAAAATTTGTTATTTTTCTAATCAAATTTGAAACAGCTTCTAACAACTGTTGCTTAATTTCTGGACAACTTTGCCCATATTTAAATCATTTAAAAAATAATTGAAAGAAATTTGGCAAGATTTGGCTGATTACACAGAGTTGTCCACCCACTGCTAGTCCCGATTCCTTCCCTTTCGTCTCCTGACATAATATTATTTTTTGCAATAGGCTGTTGCAAACGGACAACTACTTACTACATTTTTAATGCATGAATGAAATCTCTTGCACATTTTTAGTAGCACCACTTTTCTTTAAAAAGTTCATTCCATTTTACAGTCCTAATTCCATTTTGATAAACATCTTGACATTATAGTCTTCAATCTGGTCTAAGATGTCTTTAACCTTTTGTCTGTCATTTGGGTCTCTCTCCAAAACCTCTTGCACATACTTGATATAAACACAGTTAACACATCCGCTACCACAGCACGTCTCCGGATCTGGTGGGACTAGCTGTTCGTTGACGTTGTCATGGTTTTCAGCAATGTCACCCTGGTTACTACTGGATGATTGCAACTGCCCTTGACCCTGTGAAATACTGGCTTCAGCAGATGTTGAAGCACCTGAATTTTTTGAATTTTGTGCAAAGAAACCTGGAATATCATCTTTTGTGTTACCTCCAACTTCACCATGTCCTGGATTACAATTATTTCGAGAACAATTTCCTATATCTTTAGTGGTTGAACTAGTCGTAATGCATTTGTGACCTTCTGAGAAGTTGATTGTTTCTGCACTGAGTATAAAGTTATCGGTGATTGCAGAACATGCTAAATCCCTTCCTTTAACTGACACAATGTCAGCATGCAAGTCTGTATCACTGCCACATGGATCAATTGCACTTTGCTGCCTTCAAAATCCTTTCATTTTCATTGCCTTTATTCCCTATCTGGTTGCATCCTGTGCTCTCCCTGCAACTGAACTGCTACTCCATCTTCCCAAACGCCATCTGAAATCCCTGACCTGTATGATCTGACTACACTAACTACCACCCCAAACTTTCATTTGCGATTGAAGAAGGGGTTGTGTCCTTCCCAGGAACTACGGAACCCCTGTAGCATGTAGGTATTCTGTTGGTTGAGACATTGTGGTGAGTTCTGTAGTGCAATGAAACATGCCTTCCCACTACTTAGGCCCAATCTTCAGCATATTTTGTCTTCTCAGTTCATCCTGATGGCAGCTATCTGTACCTGAGAACAATAAGAAAAAACAAAGTATTTCAAATAATGCATAATGCAGGTTGCTCACTGGAGACGAACAATGTTACCCATGTACCGCAAGCTCACCAAGAATTTTGAAAAAAAATCGGCTGCATTGAAGAAATTGTGAGTGGGTTAACACCGAGGGTTAAAACTTCTTAACAAATATTACATTTTTACATCTAGGATTAATTTTTATTTAACCAAGGTCCTTCACCTTCTACAATACTCATCCTCAAGTTGTACAATGATCAAGAAGGAGGTAATATCAATTATTTTGAGTAATTGTGAGGTTTTGATAAATTGCAGAGTAACTTCCTATTTTTTTATTTTTGACTTTCACAGTCAGTGTATGATAAGACTGTGTTGAAAGAAAAATATCAAATGGTTTTTTTTTTTTTTTTTTTTTTTTTTTAAAAATTAACAACCAAACACACCCCAATTTTTTTCTGTACTTTGTGAAATTCATTGGCTAAATTATTCAGTTTGCTTATTTTAAAGGTGGATGACCTGAGTTAAGTCTATAAATTTTCATCTTGATATAATGGCCTTCACCCCAAAACCCCATCGGTAAAGTTTTGCGCGATGTTTCAACCCGTTTTTGAAATATTCAAAATTGTAAACAGCACAATCAGTGTGCTTGAGAAAAATGTGGGAATGGATTCCATTGGGATGCACGATAGATGAAGAGAGTGACCCCACGTTTTGCAAAAGATTTTTTATATGTGTGGAAGGAAGCAAGAATGGAGGAGGAGGTATGTCTAGAACAGGAGAAAAGTTGTGTGATGATGTGGAGTCTGTGAAGGAGTTCACTTACTTATGGGGAGTACAAGTGGTTAGTGCGGTGGGGAGTTAGACGGCTGTGACAGCTAAGTGAGGTTGAGTGGGTGAAGTTTAGGAATGTGGGGAGTTACAAGTGAATTCCTTGGAATATGAAAGAATGGTGTATAAGAGTTATTTCCTTTGGAACAAAAAAATTCTAATTTCCCTATTGGAGCAACTATGAGATTCAGCCCTGGTTTTATAAATGGAATTAATCAAATCCAACCACCTTTTGTTTCACTTTTAAAAGACATTCCTGCAGCCAAATACAAGATTCTATATGAAATCACTACATTTGGACAATATGTGGAACCTCGAAAATCTTGAGCAACCTTTAAATCATAAATTTCAAACATCTTGAAAATGTTCTAAATCGCAAACCAGTATAAAAGCACTGTTGAGAAAATCGGCAAAAACATTTTGGTTTAATTTTAAATACTACCACTCTGCATTTACGGTTAGAGTCCACACATACCAGAAATGGGCGGAAAGTTAATCCAAAACATGACCAGTTCCTTATGTATGCATCCTTCCCAAATAGTGTGGATCCAATCTAGAAGCTTTTAGTCTTTGCATTTAGCATCGACCAGCCGAGAACTGAACTAATTTCGGGGTATATCAATTCAATTCCAACGTCATTACTTTGATCTGCACAAGGCCCATCCAAAATTTCAACAGGTTTGATCTTGAGTTGGCAACTGGGTTATCAACTGGATTCAAGCAGATAACTGTACAGATAAGAGTTCTCGGATCAACATTTTGGTGACTAATATTATTTTTTACACAGTCTCTGTACTGACAGTCTACATGGCAACCTGGGCTTACAATGTTTTAGCCTTTTTTTTTCCGTCTCATATCAACAAACAAAGACGATTGGAAAATTATCTTGAAACTTTGAAAAATAGGGTATTGGGATCAAGGTCGTTTTAATCAAGATGAACATTTACATATGAAAGGCCTATCATGCTTTGCTAACAGAAAATCAGAAAAAAAACAAACAAAGGAAATCAGATTTTTGCATGTTTGTAACAAATATAATATATCCTAACATATCCCACAAGTGATAAGGCCAAAGCCACCATAAAGACAAAATCTGATAGTTACCTTACGGGCCGGAATTGAATGGCGATCCTATTTTCTGAGTATGTTGTTTTCTCTTCCTTCCCTGTCCCAATTTTCAGCATTGCAAATTTCAAATCTTGTTGACTCTTTCATGCTCAGGTGGATCACTGATGTCTTAAAAATCGGGTCCCTTCAAAACGAAACATTTCATCCGATCTTCTTAGCTACATGCCTAGGGATGTTTCAGAAAATTTTTTAAGTTGACCAAATCATTTACAAAATTGTGTTAGGCAAGTAAATCCAATTTTTTAATTCAAATTTCAAGCAATCATTTTCTAGATTAAAGGCCATATAGCACATTTTTTTGAAGGGCGCCGCCCCCAATTTTTTCAAAATTTGAACTTTTACAACGGTTGGCAAATTGGATAACTGGCTAGTAAACTATACCTGTGAATGTGAATGCTCGAAAATGCTATGTGTCACAAACGAAAGGATTTTTTGTTTATTTATTTCGGGGATCCCCGATAATACTTCACGGCTGCTGGAAATGGCCCTTCCAATGTGAAATAGCCGGGACATAGCACCATGTACTTGTCTACTCCATCCATTAGTTGTTTTAAAATAGTTCGGGCAAGTCAAGTTAGAGGTTAATTTTTTTTTGAGGTGGCACTATTTCATCAGGGACGGACATAAACGTAGCATAAGCCCTTGCCAATTTCAGAAATAGTCACGTGACGCATGCATGTCAAAGTCACTATAGATAAACAACACTGGTCGTCCTTGGCAACGATATACTTCACGTAGTAAATTGTGTGTGTTGGCGATTTATTAAACATAATTTGCCTCAATTTGTTTTGTTTTGGTTTCATAGATGGGAAGGAGATGGAAGCAAAAGGGAAAGTTTAACTTTATGAAATACAATTAGTCAGTAAAAAGCTTTAAAAACTGAAAAGACTACCTACTTGTTGTGGGGCTTACCGTAACGTGGTAACGTGCAGTCCTGGCATTCACTGGTTATTCCCCGCGTACAAGCCTAACAATGGCATTATTGTTCTACAACCAAATGATATCGGAGAAGTTTGGAAACGATCTAAATCGTAAACTCTCTGCACGTAAACAGTACAGGTCCTTTTTTAACCAAACCCTTTAGCTGACTTTAAAGGAACGGAGGAACGGTTTTAGGCGAGAAGAGGGGGTTCCCTCACATGTAGGGCCTAGTACATATAGCCACACATCACAGTCACATCCATGCACCGCAATGTAACGAATTGAAAATTTCCCAAGAAAATCCAAACCACAATGTACTTCTCTACTGCCCACATATCTTAATTGCATGCATGGAAGCTTGCACCGATGAGGCTATTACAATACCGATATAAACATAATGTAGGCCC
The DNA here is from genome assembly GCA_023653785.1 of Ophioderma brevispina. Taxonomy (NCBI): domain Eukaryota; kingdom Metazoa; phylum Echinodermata; class Ophiuroidea; order Amphilepidida; family Ophiodermatidae; genus Ophioderma; species Ophioderma brevispina. The sequence continues at coordinate 65,594 of JAMKCH010014234.1, forward strand.
TATACAATGGTCAAATTATGGGTAATTGTGTAGCTTTACTGGATGGAATTTTTGCTAATTTTATCATTCTTAAAGCAACCATGCGCCGTTAGATAGCTCCCGTGAACCCCTCTTGCATACCGGGTAATTCTTAGAATTAATGGGGTAAAATATAGTACGTTTAAACCAGCGTAAACAACTTTTGAAAAAAATAAAAAAGCCCGAATCGTTGATCGCCCGAATTTGTACACTTCTTCCTTCTGCTTCTGCCCTGAAAAATTATTCTCAACAAAATCTCTAAAAACAAATAACTTAGCTACCATTTTCTACATGAAATAAATTCATGGTTTCCTTAACGTCAACCATGGACTTGGAAGAATGTCAAGTGGAAAGTCATAAAAACGTGTCCATACGGTACCCACATAGCACATATATTTGCCCCAACAATGGAAATTGCCGATTCTTCGGTGCGCGTAAAAACGCGGAATTGCCGAAAACCGCGCTGCGGAAATTTTGAGTTTCAAACGCGGATTCTCCCTACCCTACTATTATCTCATTAATTTTTTTAAATCGCAGCTTGAAAAAATCTTAAAATAATTGTATGTAAGAACATAGGACCATCATTGGCACCACACCGTACACATTGGTTACAATCATTAGTCCAATTTGGCCATTAATCATTTTTTTGAGGATTCCAAGTGTGTGAAAATATCGTATCCAAAACATGATAATGATAAAATTGGATGATTTACGCGCCAATATTAATTGTCCTCCAGCTATTAGGTTTAATATTGGGCTCAACTACATCTCGCCCAAAATTTTTTGCAACTCCGATCATAGCTCGACCAATTAATTAAGGTTAAAATAATCGATCCATTCCAATTTTATATCAATATTGGCCAATTAGCAAAATAATTTTATCCAATATTGTAAGCCAATATAGGGCCAATAAATAATAATTGGTCCAGTATTGGACACCATTGCAGTGCTAATCTGGTAGTAACTCTTGGTTAATATTCTGGTGATTGCCTAAAAAATAAGAAATATGGCTACTAGTTTGAGAGTGAAATATCCACACTCAAGGCTATATGACCAAGTCTTACTGGAAGTGTCTGGCCTCTTATCACCAGCGAAAGTGAATATTTTTGATGATGTTTTTCTCAATTTGGGGACCTATTTTAAACGAAAATGTGTTCCCAAGCTTGCATCTAGTTTGCTGAGGTGGATGGATTGATTTGGGGCGACTTTAGATTTAACCAGTAAACCATTGGGGACACTAAACTGCACCATTGCTGTATAGTCTACCACCGAGCCCCTAAATTTGCTCAGTATCTTGACTGCATAAAAATTTATTTTCTTGTGTACCATGCCCAATTGTTAGAAACCCCTAATGTACGAATATGAAGTACAAAGTTCCCTGGAGGCTGTAACCCGCACCCATCGTGATGATAAATCACGGTAAAGGTTGCCCGAATTTGGCAATCCTTGCCTTCGAACCGATTTTTTCACAACCCATGAACAAATTCAACTTTTAGGACAACAAATTTAAAAATCAGGCAATTAAACACGACTGAGTAAAAAAAAATGTTGTGGTTCTTAAGATACTCCCAATACAAAAAAAATTGGTATATTCAAGAAATTCAGGCGGTTGATTCTTTTGGATGACTGGGGTTCGACCGATACAGCACAACGAAGTACGTAGCTTTGGTGGATGTTTATCTCCAGAACTGGTTGCCAGCCACATCTCGGCACATTGCGATGGGGGAAGATCTGAATTGCGAAAGGGCTATTTCCAGCTCTGCGGAGTCCCCATCTGGGATCCGCCAATTCTAATTACAAAATCGCTTATTTGTGATAAATAACGCATTTTTTAGCATCTTTAATCGCAAGGTATAGTTTCCTAGACATTACCAACGTAACTGTTCAAAAATTATCAAATTTTTGAAAATGGGGGCGTCTCTTCAAAAAATGTGCCAATATTGCTTTAAAGGCCTGATGAGATTTCGAAATATTATTTTTTTTTTGTGTAATAATGAAAAATAGTCAACTAGACTAAAGATAGTAAACCTAAAATGGCACAATTTTTTCCGAACTTTGAGATGTATCGGATTTTTTTTTTGATTGCAGTAAACTTATGTGTATAACGTCCCATAGATCTGTGTTATAAATTTCCGATCCGGAATTTTTTAAACAAAATTGTGATTTTTCTATATGAGGAATTCGAATTTAAGCTTAGCAATTTCACACATTGATTTAGTATATGTACAAGCTTTATGTACATGGCAAAAAACGAATTTTTTGGAATTGGAGGGCGCCCCTCCTCAGGAAATCTTAGTCTGGCCCCTTTTAACAGAGCGATGTTATGTTAAAACTTGTTTTCAAAACATCAAACTGCATAAACCTATGTTAATCCTGGTGAAGTTAGTCACTCTTTGTAAGGAAATCTGAACTTGCCTAGATTTTTCTATTAGTATTAAACCCTGCAAAAACACAGACTTACATTACACTCAAACTTTGAATGATTGGAAAGTGAAACATTTCTTGCCGAGCAAAAACCACCGCTCAGGCGGGTTTGTTTGCCAACTTAAGTTAAGCTTACCTCCAACGCCAGGGCTTACAAGTTTCCTACAAGTAAAGTATAGAATGACAAGTAAAGAGAACTAGAACTACATTTATTTTTGACTACAAACAAAATTACACGAAATTCATCACTGCACATGCATTTGTTGTTGTTTTCGTTTTTTCGCCAACCTTTGACAATCAACAAACTAAAAAAGCTCGTCACCATCAATTTTGGAGCTACGGGCTGCCTGTTGTCGACACGCTTTGAAACAAAATTCACCATCTGACGCTGTTTATTGTCTCTTGTCAAGCAGTTTTGTCGAACTTGTTTTTGTTTTTTTTAAAAGGGAAGACTTCAAACCCCGGCCTGCAAAACCTTTTTGCTAGATTGGCAAAGCCCCGACTAACTAATTTGGCCATGGTTTCTAATCACATGATCTCTACACACTGGATAGGCTAAGCCGCCCTCGAACGTGAGGAAACCGTAAATTGCACGGCGGCCCTTTTGCTCTACACCCAAGAACCCGATCGTGCACGTACAGAATTAGGCGATTAATTGCGCGTATGTCAAGGTTTGTCATTATTGTTTGATTTTCGATTATGGTGGTATGTTCGAACAAAATACATTCAAAATATTTAAAAAGTCCTTAAAAATGCCATATTTCCGGTTTTCACCACAGACAATAAATCATGGAGAAGGCCTAAGTGATTTGACGACAGCATCACATATATATTAGCTATAGAGTAATCCGCCTTCAAGATTTTTTCCGCTTTACTAACCCCACCCCCACCTATAACATTTCTTTTCACTATTTCCTTAACTCATGATCATATTGGGAATGTTGGTAGGCTACTTATTTGGGATACTATTGAAAGAGAAAAACCAAAGCTTATCTTGTGGTACCATAGGAATCGTAATGTGTAAAAAGGAAAAGTCACAGGGAGATGTAAGCATTCCTTTTTCCTAGAAGTGACCTCGTATCTCTTTGACAGGCATGCACGTTGTTTTAAAAATTGGAATAAAATTCCTGGGGGATCTTGATTTTGTAGGGGACCAATGCTTCGTTCCAAAAAAGAGTGCGACTATATCTGCAAAGCGGACAACCTCTAGGGGTAGGCCTATACAATCCCAAAATAAGTTTCTATGGGTACCAATTCAGTTGTGATTTTGGACTGCTGGTTCATGATAAATAGAAAATGTAACCTCAACATTCAAGCAAAATAAAACCTCCGAGTGTGTATTTTTTTGTACCGTATATTGGCTATTTAAAAGTATTTAATTCACGTATTGATAACAGGTCCCCAAAGGGGTATAATTTTAACTGCAAATGGTCCCCTTATTAAAAAAAACCTGAAAATCAACTAAGTATACTTTTTAAAAATGGCTCCGTCAGACTCCCGTTAGAGTTTATTTTCACTGAAAATTGGTCCTTTTATCCTTTTAGGGTCAATTTCAGACCCCTGAGAGCACCACGGTACTCAACAAACCCCTCGAATCCCCCCCACCCCCCCATCGATAAAATCTTGCTTTGAAGAAAAGATATGTACTGCATTCTAGGGGTTCAGTATACTGCACCAAAATCAGTTGTTTTAAATCACTTGGAAGGTAAAATTGGAAGACTGAAATTTTGGTGCTTGACCTTGGGATTTATAAGCTAGTCTAGTGACTGTGTTTATTAAGTGTAAAAATCACAGCTATCCCTTAGGCCCTAATGAGATCCATTTCCTACATGTATCCGCGAAAGTCTCCTGAATAAATACTAATTTAGAAGTATTATTGCTCCATGGCTGGTATTCCCATGGAGTAATATAACTTTTAGAAACATAGTCTATACATGGCATGCAACTTGCAAGTGCATACAGTATTATTATGTACAGTGTATATGCTAACGACGTGTACCCATCACTAATCGGTCGCAAAATTGCCTAGAATAACATTCGTCTTACTTCTACTCACGCAGTTAATTTCAGGCAAAACGGGCACATAAACCATACAAATTGCAAATGTTTGATATTTTTTCAGATTTGGCCATAAAAGTACTTTAATAAGGCAACATGTATACTCATCCATAGAAACCCGTGCAACCGAGTGAATGTTTTGGGTAGAGCAAAAGGGACGCTGCGTAACTTCCGGTTATTCACCGGCTCGCTATTCATTCGCATGGAGACAAGAGCCTATCCAGTGGGTGTAAGATCATGTGTTCCTAAATATGCCCCAATTTGGACCCCCTAAGTTCCTAAAAAAGAGAAATGTAAAAGGCATAAGATACTGCCTAGCTTTGGGGATTTTCTTTCCACTCGTCTACAATGCTAATCCGATGTACCCTTAAGCAAAAAAAAACACGTAATATTCGTTTGATTAAGAGCGATTGTTATAAGTTCAATACCTTTTAAGTTTTCAGCATTATTTCATATTCATGAAGCACGCATATATATAGTCCTCCACTGTATATACTAGGACTTAATATGGGCCCGAGGTGTTTTCCCTATCCTTTTATACATAAATATCCGAAATATAGAGCTTGTGGGGCGTATTAAGTACCTAGTATAATAGTGACGGAACTTTTTTTTTTTTTTTTTTTTTTTAAATGTTAAGTGTTAAAATCACTAACTATTAGAGAACTAGATACTAGGACTTAATATGCCCCCGGAGGTGTTTTTGCCTATACATTTTATACCGTAAATAGCCTAAAATATACGCTTGTTTGGCGTATAAGACCCTAGTTCATATGACGGAACTCCTGTGTTTTTTAGTATAAACATGATTAAATTAGCACCCGTCCCAGAGGACTACAAAAGGGGATTTTTTGGGGACTTATATTTAGACAGGGAAAGAGGTTCAAACAACAAAGAAGTAATTGCTATGTGTAAGAAATTTAATTTTTCATGCAGGGCATAATTAAAGTCCTAGTATATAGGACCTTAAATTCCCTGTAATTTTTTTCCCAAGTATTCTCCCTTTTAGATCTGATTTTTCTCTTCCTTTCTTTTAAGTAGCCCCCTCTTTCTGGACCCCTAAACAACTGTCCCCCCAAAAGCAACTCCAGCAAGCTGAGTCTGCACCCCTTTCAAAACGGGGGATTCTCCCCCAGTGGGTGCTCAAAATCATAATGTCTATATCCAATATTCTGACCAAAACTTTCTATTTATACTTAGACTCTATATATACCTAGAGACCTAATATGCCCCCCTGAGTGGTTGTTCCTTTACCCGTTTATACGGTAAAGATACCGAAAATCTAGCTTGTGGGGCTATTAAGGACCTAGTATAATAGTGAAGGAACTGTGTTTGTTAGGGGAGTATTCCCGTAACAAGACTATTATCACTATTATTAGTACTCTATATACTGGCCCTTAATATGCCCCCGAGGTGTTTTTCCTCTATACCTTTTATACAGTAAATAGCCTAGAATATATATCTTGTGGGCGTATTAGGACCTAGTATAATAGTTACGGTACTGTTTTTTTAGTATTAACAGATTAAATTATAAATATAGAGACTCTATATACTAGGACTTAATCTGCCCCGGAGGTGTTTTTCCCTATACCTTTTATACCAGTAGTAGAAACGATAAATATAGCTTTGGCTTATTAAGGACCTAGTATAATCGTGACAGACTGTTTTTTTTTAGTATTAACAAGATTTAATTATCACTATTAAAGACTCTATATACTAAGACCTTAATATGCCCCAGAAGTGTTTTCCCTATACCTTTTATCAGTAATAGCCTAAATATAGCTTGTGGGGTGCGATTAGGACTAGTAAATAGTGAAGGAACTGGTTTCTAGTATCAACTATGATGATTCTAACTCATTTCCTTCCTTATTCGACTGTGTGAGGGGATTATGTTAGGGTTTAGGTTACGAAAACCCTAACCACCCATAAGCCACCATAACCCTAAGTCACTAGGGCCGCGTCGAATCACTGGATTTCTCCTAACCTAAGTCACTGGGATGGTGGTCACGAGATCACTCTGGGCTTTCGCCCTAACCCTAAGTCCACTGTGCGAGTATCACTGGGCTTTAGCCCTAACCCTATCACTGGGCGAGTAATCACGTGCTTTAGCCCCTAACCCAAATAAGTCCTGTAGCAAGTAGATCATGAGCTTTCGCCCTACTCCTAAGTCCTGGGGCGATTAGATCACTGGACTTTTACCTACCCCCAAGTCACATGGGGCGAGTAGATCACTGGGCTTTCTCTTACCCTAAATTCAGTGATATAATCACAGGCAGGGAAAAGTGGAGTATCTGAGTGACGGAGATCATGAATAGACAATAAGAATATTAGATGATTGATTTTGTATGAATACCGTTGAAAGACATTGCTTTGTATATATTTTGGAATATCAAACCGTCGCCCACATCACATAACTGTCTTATCTGACGAAACAACCGTTCGAGAAAAAGTTGCGATTGGAAGATCTTTCCAGAAAAAACTTCTTTCATGTACAAACATTTAGCCCGTGGATAATATTTTTTGGCAAATAATACTTACCGAAAAACGTTAAACTTTGTTTTAAAGTTGATTTTAATAAGATTCTTATGTTTTATACTCTAAATATGTCTCCAAAGTCAAGAATCTCTATGTGAAATTCGATATTTGATTTATGTTCCCGATTTTGCGGATAAGACGCAGATAATACAGTATGTGAAAATGTTTTATGTGCAGGGAGAACGTCGCACGAGATAGGACGAAGATAAGACAGTATGTGAAAATTTCGTTTCCTGTGGAAGAGGACGCTCACACTGTTGATAAGACACAGATAAGACATTATGTGTGAAACATTCATGTCAGGAGAACGCTCGCACTTTAGATAGGACGAAGATAAGGACCCAGGATGTGGAAATTCGTATGCCGAATCATTGGCCAGATAGATCTGTCTGTGAAAAATGCGAAATTTTTAATAAATCATATAAGACACATAGGCCTAATTAATATCGCAGTAATTAGGGCACACCCACTTCTGTAGTTTGGTGTATTGTAGTACTCTACACTATAATCCACACACCAAATATCTCAATGTCAAAAATGTCAGATAGACAGTATGTGATGTGGGCGACGCCGAAAACATATAATGTGATTGGACCGCATTGAGAAGATATGTGCCGCTGAATTTCTTGAAAACATTGGAAAAAGGACCAGGGGAAAGAAGGTTTAAAAAACAAGAAAGAAGGTAATTCTATGTGTAAGAAATTTATTTTTCAATGCAGGGCATATTAGGTCCAGTATATAGGACCTTAATATCACTGTAAGTTGTTTCAAGTATTTCCCTTTTAGATCTGATTTTTCACTCTTCCTTCTTTTTAAAGTTAGCCCCCTTCTTTTCTGGGACCCCTAACACCTGTCACCCCCAAGCAACTCAGCAAGCTGAGTCTGCACCCCTTTTCAAAACGGGGGATTCTCCCCCATCGGGGCTCAAATCAGAATTTCTATATCCAATATTCTAGACCCAAACTTTTTATGATAACTTAGACTCTATAAATACTAAGGACCATTAATATGCACCGGAGTTTTTTTTTTCCTATACACTTTATATACGGTAAATAGCCTAAATATAGCTTGTGGGCGTAATTAAGGACCATAGTATAAAATGAAGGAACTGTTTTGTTATAGTATTCCTGTAACAAGACTAAATTCTCTTCACTATTATGAGACTCTATATACTAGGCCTTAATATGACCCCGTAGGTGTGTTTCCCTATACCTTTTTATTACATGTACATAAGCCGAAAATATAGCTTGTGGGGCGTATTAAGGACCTAGTATAATAGCATGGAACTGTTTTTTTTTTTAGTATTAACAAGATAATTATCACGATTAGAGACTCTATATACTGAGAACCTTAATATGCCCCGGAGGTGTTTTCCCTTATACCTTTATTACAGTAAATAGCCGAAAATAATAGCTTGGGGGGCGTATTAAGGACCTAGTATAATAGTCACGGAACTGTTTTTTTTTGAGTATTACAAGATTAAATTATCAATATTAAGACTCTATATACTAGGACCTAATATGCCCCGGAGGGTTTTTCCCCTTACCGTTTATACAGAAATAGCCGAAAAATTATAGCTTGTGGGGCGTATTAAAGGGGACCTAGTATAATTCATAGGAACTGTTTTGTTTTTTTAGTATTAACAGATTAAATTATCACTAGTGAGACTCTATATACTAGGGGACCTTTTTACTATGGCCCCGAGGGTGTTTTTCCTATACCTTTTATACAGCACATAGCCGCACATATAGCTTTGGGGCGTATTAGGCCTAGTATAATAGTCACGGAACTGTTTTCTAGTATTAATTATAGGAGACGATTTCTAACAGTTCCTTATTCGGCTGTGTTAGGGATGAGGCCTGGTTAGGGTTTACATTTAGGGTTAGGGTTTAGGTTACGATTACCCTAACTCTACCATAACCCGAACACTAAACTGGGATGAGTAGATCACTGGGATTTCTCGCTGAGGAAGATAGAAAGAAAGAATGTCAGCCGATTGAATTTTATTGAAAAATTGGAAACATTGAATGAAAGTCCACCCCAAAAAAAAATATTGTTTATTCCGTTTTAAATTTGAAAAATATTTAAAAAAACATTAATCAAAATTATTGTTTGAAACACCATAGACCACAAACAGCTCCTAGCCGTCCAACTGAACGGTATGGGATTACTGGAAAAGCATAAGTGTTCTCGTCATACCTAGATGGCCGAACTCACTCTATATCAGTCAGAGGTGCTTCGTCGGATCCTGTGGCGGTAGATTGGGAGTCACACAGGGCTCGGTTACTTGACCGATTTGACTTCATTCTTGTTTAGTGCCCCACTACAGGATATCAACACTGCCCACGGTATTCAATTTGTTGTTATGCTGATGACACCCAGCTCTACCGACTTTCCACCCTGCGGGATCGTGAAGCAGCCATTAAAAAAGATTGAAACAGGGCATTGCAGAAAATCAGAACTTTGGGTTTTTTTTGTAAATCCAACCAAGCTGTATTAAATGACAAGAAGACGGAGATGTTGTACTTTCGCGCTCTTTAGCAGCGGCTAGCAACTCTCAGCCATCGATGATCATTGGCAATTATGTTTTACATCCGTCAGCTGAAGCACGGAACCTTTGTGTCATCTTAGAGTCATCACTAAGAATGATCAATCAGGTTACTGCTTATGGAAAGCTGCTTGGCTCTCAATACGGAAAATTGGGCAGTTTGGACAGTACCTTGATGAAAAATCTACCATCAGATTGGTCCACCCCTTTGTTACATCTTGCTGGATTCCTTGGGCAATTCCTTGCTTTTATGGCCTCCATAAGAGAATTGACCCAGGTTCAGCGAGTTCAAAATGCAGCTGCCCGTCTTGTCCTTAAAATCCTCGACGAGACCATATCACACCAGCTCCTCTACTACCACTACATTGGCTGTCCCATTAAACAGAAGGCAGTTTTTAAGATTCTACTTCTCACCATAAGGCCATCCACAGCATGTCACCTCCATATCACTGAGCTCCTCCAGCTGTATTCACCACAAAGAACTTTGAGATCATCTTCTTGCTCCCAGCTGAGTAATCTGCCAACTCTCCACAATTTTCTATGGTGAGATAGTTCTTTTGCTTACGCAGCAGCACATTGTGGATAAACTCCCTAACCGTATCCGCTTAGCTCATCAGGCAACTATTTTTCCAAGTCACGTCTGAGATATTCCTATTTACACCACATTTGTTGGTCTCCTGAATACGTATCCTGTTTTCTGAAGCAGTCCAATCACTAATATAATTCTGTGATTTTTTTTCCCTTTCTTTTCTTATTCTCTACCTTCCTCCAACCCGGTTAAGGTTGCCTAGGATAGTTGTTTTCGCAGGTTAGGTAGGGGTTAGAGGGCGCTGAATCCAGAAAGATCAAGACTAACCGATATCGCTGTGGGGTACATACCACAGCATCCTCACAGCTGACGATTTCAGGTGTATCCCCATATGTTTTCTTAATGTAAAGGGGAGTCACTGGGTTGTCTTTCTCTTCTATCTGTCACGATTATATATGCTTGCATTTCCACTTAAATTTAAAATTGTTTGTGAAATTGGGTGTATAATTGATGTCTATCATTGGTTGTTTTTAAACCTGAATTTTATCTATTTTGTTTTGGTCGTATTGATATTGGTATATGGACTCCTTCGAGGTGAGGGCCTAGAGGCCTCTGCATTAGGCCGCTATAATCCAAGATTTTAATATTATATTATTAATAACAATTTAAGTGATCTAATTGTAAAATTTTTTAAATGAAATTTTAAACACGGAGAAGTGTTAATGACAGAGATCTCCCTGTAGCCATTTATTATACTGACAATTATATAAATATTGACGCTTATTACTTAAATGGAGGGGGGAAATGTCAAACTATAAAATACGTGCTTTAAGGCTACGTGAATAATGTTTTTGTGACGCTCAATAGACGTGCAGTTTATAACATAGGCCTATAGGAAATTTGCGAGCCTTCTTCCACCCCCCCCAAAAGAAAAAAAATACCGAGCCCCCTCTTTTGCTGGTCTAAAATATCCAAAAAAAAATCCCTTTTATAGTCCCTCGGGATGGGTGCTAATATAATCTTTTAATTAATAGCGAGAAGTCCGTCCGTATGATATAGGTCGTTAATATACGCCCTACAAGCTATACTCGCCCTGTGACTTAAGGTTACGAGAAAGCCCAGGATTACTAGCCCCAGTGACTTAGGGTTAGGGCCGAAGCCCAGTGATCAACTCTGCCCAGTGACTTAGGGTTAGGGCGAATAAAGCAAAGTGCTCTACCTGCCCACAGTGATTAGGGTTAGGAGAAAAACCAGTGATCTACTCGCCCCAGTGACTAGGGGTAGGGCTAAAGGCCCAGTGATCGACTCGCCCCAGTGACTGAGGTGTGTGCGAAAGCCCAGTGATCTAATCCCCCTAGTGACTTAGGGCTAGGGCGAAAGTCCCATTGATCTCCCTGACCGCCAGTGACTAGGGTTAGGGCGAAAGCTCATGATCTTACCTGTCCCATTAACTTAGGGTTTATGAGAAACCTCATCATTGATCTAATCGCCCCAGTGACTTAGGTTAGGGCTAAAGCCAGTGATCTACGTTTATATTTCCGTCAGCGCTAGTATTGCGCGTGCGTTGTGCAGCGTAGCGCTTCACGGAATGAATGGCAATACATCATTTGCATCCATTGTGACTTCTATATGAAACCATATCAATATGAGCAAGGTGATGTCTGTCCATTCGCACCCTGTTCCCATTTCCATGGAAAGTTTTTTATTAAAGAATGGTTTTTATGTTCTATAGACATACAAACCTTCACTTACGGATTAAAAATCAATCATCAGGTGACATCTCAATTTGCACCTGTGTTCCCTTTACAGAGGAATGTTTTTTTAATTCCAGATAGTTTGTCTGTTTCAAACCCTTGTCAAACGTTGATACAGTTTTGACACAATCAAAACTAGTCAAATCAAAATGGCCAGAATTGGGACCGTCCGTCATTTGACATACTTTTTGATACTGTTTTGACATATGTCAAAAGTATTCAAAACATTTGCATAGTTTTGGACATTGTCAAATATGTTTCAAATGAAACCATTTGATATAGTTTTGACATATGTGTCAAATGTATGTCACAAACTGTGGTCAAATGGCGGCCAATTCTGATCACTTTGATTTGAACATAGTTTGATTGTGTCAAAATTGTATCAAATTTGCAATAATTTGATACAGTGTTGATTCCCAAAGCACTTGAACATAGTTTTGACATATCAAATGTCTTTCAATGAAACATTGATACAGTTTTTGACATATAGAAATGTATGTCAAAAACTGGTCAAATGATATTGTTCCAATTCTGATTTTGTTTTGGACATATTTTTGAATGTGTCACAGCTGTATCAATTGTCATGAAACTAGTGATGCAGTTCTTAAGCACTATACCTTGAAAACATTTGACCATTGATTTCGACATACATGCATGTGTCAAACGTGTGTCAAACCTACGTCCCCTACGTCAAACACTGGCAAATAGGGTTCTAATCCTTGCTATTTGCCAATACGATGCGTCGCCAGTGGCTGCATTGGAGATACTTGTTCTTGATAAATTTCTCAATGTTGTAAGAAGCCCACATCCTGGTGCTACGCAATACAATATTACCAATACAGAGTCCTAGATGATGTTCAACAAACCCGTATGAATGCACATGAAATATATGCCCGCTGATTGGTTGCCAAGAACACACACCACGACTCTCACATCACTATTTGGCTATTTACATTTTACTAAAACTTTTTTGGGTTTTTTTTCTACCAATCACCCAGTCATCAGGCCCATAGGTGAGCCTATTTTAACTCGTGTTACTGGGGATGTGATGTCGACCTTTATGTTAAAAAAAGTAGACTGGCAGAACAGCCACTTTGCCAGCACAACATAGTGCGAAGATTCTGATCATCTAAATTTTGACTTGACAGAGTTTTTGATTTTGGTGGATACTACCTAAGGTGTATTAATAACTTATAAAATGCCAAAATTGTAAAATTTGGTACACAGTTTTTTAAAATCCTGTCAAAATTAATGCTAATTTTTTTTATTTTTTTTATTTTTGGGGTTTTTTAATTTTATGGTTTTAATAAAAAGTGATAAATAGAAAGTATAAATGCCCATAAATAATTGAAAACATGAGATAAAAAACAAAAAAAAAAACCAAGGAGATTCATAATTAAAATGGACATTGTGAAAGAAAATTCTATCCTCTATAGCAGTACACACTACAAAGTATGGACCTATAAAGTACATCATGTACATGTAGGAGGCTATGTAATTAAGAATCTCACAAACAGCACAATTCTAAGTCAATTTTGTAGTTTTCTATTTTAGGGCTTTTTTAAATTGCTATTTGTTTTTCATTAATAATTGGGATATTTCTGTTTAAATTATACATAAATTATTGTCTTAAAATTGGTACAATTGTCTTATTTGTAAGCCACAATTTCATTAAGCAACATATGCCATGCGTTTTTGACTGGTAGATTTTTTCCGGTGCTAAATTTTCACAAATATTATTCTCTATTGATGGCATGTTCGACAGAATGGGACGATGCGACACTCAATTCAATGCATGTGTGAGATCAAGTAATGAGACAACCGAGAAAGTACTTACAAAATAATAGTATAAATAAGCTCGGAGAAACTGTCGAGCACAGAAATAAAGACGAAAATACATGGTCTTGAACCCGGATCCTCTAGGCTATCTACTGGTGACACTACATAAAATTTGCTCAGACTTTTGCCCTTTCACGACAAATCAATTTTATCAAAATCAATTATTAGCCACAGCAAATTATGTCAAGTTTGGTCAGTGATGATTTTAGGTAATTTTCGCACAACGGGATCAATCTTGATTAATTTGTATATTAATGATATTTTATGTAAGAATGCAAATTGTTTTTCATTCCACTATTTTAAAATGGTTTTATGTAATCTTCAAAACCTGTAAAATATATCAACGTTTAATTAAATGCATACGGTGGAATACCCTTTCAGAAGGCTAAAAAATAAAAACATTAAAATTGAGGAAATAAGCTATGGCTTTTCTGTTTGACAACAATCGGAAGTTCCGTTTCAAAGGTATGGTCGAAAAATGTAACTTCGCAAATTGACATCTCTTATGATATTTCTATTTAATTGTTTTCTCACGCTGCGATAGTTTTCTTTTTTTTCATTTAAAACCTCATATCTCCAAAAGTAAATAAGCTTTTGACCTCTAATTGCCACAGTTTTAGTCATATTGTGAAAATTCAGCAACTTTTCTATCAATAATAGACATAAAATAACAGTTCTGAAATATACTAAAACGTGAAAAACAGTGTTTCTAGGCTAAATTGCCGATATATCTCGAAAGTGAATTTTAAAGACGTTCATCCTCCTTGCAGTCAAGGATTTCTCAAAAATGATTTATCTTAAGAGATGGATAAAAAGCAAAATTAAAGTAACTTATTGGACTCTGCGTTGAACTAGAAGAATGCCACTTAGCCCTATGGGAACTTGGTTTAAAGGGGGTCTTTGGTCAATAAAGGAAAATAACTTTTTTTGCCCAACCGTGCACCAAAGATCCCCTTAAACCAATTCTCCTGGGCAAGTGGCATGAATCTAGTTCACTGCTAGTCCAATAAGTATGTTTAATTTTGGCCCGGAGAGCCCCTGTTTTATCCCTCTCTCTATGATCAATCATTTTTTGAGAAATACTTGCTACAAGGATGACATGGCGTTAAATTCACTTTCGAGATATTGGCAATTTATATAAGCCATAACAACACTTTTTTAAATTTTAGTATATTTTTAGAAATGCTATTTTCCTTTTATTATCAATTAGATAAATAATTGCTTCAATTTTCACAAATGTGGAAATTAGAGATCAAAAGCTTCAACTTTTTGAGAGATGAGTTTTTTCAAGTGGGAAAAAATTAAATATCGCAACCTTTAAAAACAATAAGAAATAGAGATTCATTTTGTCATTTTATTCATTTTCGATCAAATGTACGTTTGAATGGCACTTCTGATTGTCGTCAACAAAAAGCAATAGAAATGGTAATTTTTTTCTGTTCCTCAGTTTCCAATTTGTAGAATTTATTTTTGGCCGCATCTGAAGGGGTAACTTCCATGTTAAATTCAAAATTTGACTTCAATTTTAACATTGTTATTGTTTACAAATATATCGGTGAATTGCTCCCCAAGTCATTTGTTTTACTAAAATTCCCTAATTCCAATGTACTATAATAAACTTAAGGGTACTATTTTAAAAGTACTCATAAAGCTTTTATTTTGATATTATTTCTATCATATTGGTAACATGCACTGCATTTATGATTACACGTCCCAAATGTACCTGAAATGTCAAAATTTAGTTATTAAGCAAAACTGACCTGTTAATCCAGACATCCATGAATAGATTTAAAGTGACAAGATTTTTTTGAGAAAATACAAATTTCCTCTCAAATTGCACTCGCGATCATTTGCAGACCACATTAACTGAAACGTTATTGGACAAACCGGTATAAAAGAAAACGCAAAACCCTCGTTTTGACCTTGCTTGCTAGCGTAACCATTCCCCATAGAAAACCATGCTTTGAATTTCTGTCGGTCACAACAGAAACTACTAAATAATCTTATGCGTAAGCCGGCGTATTCGGCTTTTTTTTTTCCATAACCATTCACTTGAATAGCATTTCCAAGAATGCAAAAAAACTAGGGTTTTAAAAATTTAGGGCGTTGCTTTCTGGAAATGTCCATGCTTGAAAAGCGATCTGATCTTTTAGCTTTAATCTTTCCTAGTGCAGTCTACTGATATCAAGGCGTCCATTGTTGCACTTTTCTGCCATGCAAGCTACCCATCCAAATGTTCAATACTGTAGGTTAATTCATCTCTCCAACTGATTATCACGATACATGAACCCAAGCTACATCTGTTTCTGTGAGCGGACGCAGACAAACAAATATGGAAACCAACCATTTGGTGTATTTTTGTGACTACCGATGATATGATTTGAAGGAAGCCCTCCGTCAAATTTATCCAAAACGTTTTCTGACATTGTGGTCCAGCACAAAATTTGTAAAACAAAATGGCAAAACATGATAATGATTTGTCTGTCATTTCCCTGCCCAAAATTTCAGTAATCATTAATGACCTGTGGGATTTAATTACACACGATTTTGCATGGATGAGTTAATTCTTAATTTCTTTCACTCAAATTCTTTCCCAGTTACATTTTTCCCCAATACATTTACGGTGAAATAATGGTGATGATTTAGTTTTTTTTTTTTTCCAGGTACAATATCAGAACTCAGAGTTTCAGAATTAGAACCACGATTTGACTTGATACGTACAAAAGCTATACCTATACAACCTGCGACCAAAAGCATGAGTATATAGTCCTATAGTAGCCCGTCGTGTATACTCGATCAAGATCAGGATCACACTGCATGACTGCAAATCCAGCTGAACAAATATTGGAAATTTTAAACGTTTCACATAAAAAGGGCACAAAATCGATGAGAATCCCAGGATGCCAATACAATTTCTTTCTTTGTTTCCTATTGAATGCATCACGGCAATGTGGCTGCCTCTCCCCATACATTTTGTAGCTTCATGCATGCACCCGGCTTGTCATACGTTTTGTATCCCTGTTTGAGGTTATTTACTACATGTAAGTATTTTATACATTTACATACTTACGAAGAAATTACTGCTATCCGGCTGGGCTATCCTGACTACAATACACTATATGCACCCCACTGCAATGTAATATTATTGTAAATGACATGAGGATGCCTTGGTCAGTTGTCCATGAGCCAAACATGGACACTGTGTTGACTGCATGGTTGGTGCCCTATACTGTGCTGTAATGCTGGCATGCTACTGCTATTCCATCCTTAGTCAAAGTCAATATTGCTGATTCAGTCTGTCCTTGTTAATCTCTAGCTTGACTTCGTTCCCAGGACAGTTTGTATCTTGACAAATAATATGGAGGAGCATGGAAAGCCACAGCATTGTATAAATTCAGGCCAAGGCCAAACCGGTTAAACCGTCCCTTGCACACTTCCTATTTGAATGTGGTGTTTATGTTCACAGCAGGGGTTACAAGGTTACAGGAAAGTATATTTAACGGGGATAGCATGCCAGCGTTAACACCAACAAGTGAATTCAAATCGGGCATCAACATCTGGCATAACCCAATTCCAAGTGCTAGTCCTTTATCAAAGGTTTTATGTGTTGCCAATATGCTAGTGTTGAGCAGATTCTAATATTTACAAAATCGTCGAAGACTAATTGTTTATTTTTTAATTATTTTGTTTAACTCAGGCCCACACTCTAAGTACATGTATATATATATATATATTATATATAAGTATATATCTATATATATATATATAATATATTATATCTATATATAAACTAATATATATATAGATTATATAATAGTGTCAATTCAAACAAGATGAGTACTGGAAACATGCTGAAACTGTAGTTAACATGATGTTAACATGTAAGTAGAGAACGACGTTTCGGCATAATTCTTTGTCAAGTTCCTTAAAATACTCTTAAACTACCAAAGAAAGTTTATCATCATTAAAATATACACAGGATTGTATAATTTTTTAATGATGTATAAACTTTGTAGCTTTAAGAGTAAATTTTAAGGACTTCACAAAGACAATTATGTCGAAACGTCGTTCTACTTACATGATTAACATCATGTAAGCTACTTTTCAGACTGTTTCCCAGTACCATCTTGTTTGGACATTTGACAACTATAAGTCCTTCATTTCTTTTCCGCACCTATATAGCTATATATAGTCTATCGTATCTCTATATATCTATCGTAACTTCTCTTATATATCTCTCTCTCTATATATATATTCTCTCATATATATATATTCTCTATCCGTCTCCTTCCTTGTACAACTGCTCTTAACTTTCCACCCCTCGTGTCACCTTTAGGTACCTTTTCCCGAAGATATGAAGCATTGAAATGAGGGGGATGTGCAGTGGATGAAAATTAAAATTCAACACTAAATCTATATTGAAACATGTAATCCGATAGAAGAGAAAACAAATTTTATATTCTAGCCTTAATGAAGCATTCAAGAAGTCACCTGACACCTTATAGCTGCTTTAAAACTCCAAACATTCTATTGTAATTTGCTTCAATGGTATTCATGTAATGCTTAGGTGAGTTGAATGTTAATACTGACTTTTGAGCGCCCATGTTGATACAAAAGAAAACAAAAGTCTTTGCACTCTCTATGTAACATTAAAAGCCTTTAAAGCCAGATACGGGAAAAGAGAAGCGGGAAGAAGGTCACGAGGAGGAGGGGGAGAAAAGAATGAAAGTTTTCTTTCGTTCGTCATGAAACAGGTGAATAGGACCACATATTCTGCTTCTCTCTCTCCCAAACAAAGTAATTATATGCCTAGCTTATGAAAGCATTAAATCAACCTGAACCACTTTATAGCTGCTTTTAACTCATAGTCGATGCTGTCCAAAACTTTTTCCGCCGGTGCACAAGCATGGGGTGAATTAATCTACTATAATAAAGGTGATACTGCAACTATAATAGATAATAAATTATTTGTTTAATACTATTTGATCTTCTTCTAATAATTAACAATAAGAAATTTAGAAGTAGGAGGAAATAGGCCGGTGGTGTTTGTAATTCTATAGGCCATGGATATAGGCCTATGTTGAAACTAACAGTATTCACTATCTACAGCATATGTAACAATTACATTCAAATGATCAGCTAAACAGTATTTGCTTGTATGTGATTACTTTTGATTATTTTGTTAAATTTTCAATTTAAATTTTTGCAAATGCATATGTACTGCATGATTTGAATATGAGAGATGAGTGCGAGTGAGTGAGTGAGAGTGAGTGGGTGTGTGTTTAATAAATACTCTGGAAAGTTTCACATGAGTGGTATAAATTCTGTAAGTTATTATACGTCTTCTTACCAGCCTTTTGTAACACGTTTACCAAGGGGCAGGGGCTTTAGACAGATAATCATTTATTTCCATGGATACAGTCTTTTTGTTAACAGTTTTTAATTTATTAGCAAGGATGGGGTGGTTACCATCCCCCCCATGAACTTTGCTCCATACACCAAGATGATAATGCTTATAATTGTATAACCAAGATAATATGTTTTACATACTTTCTGGTCATTTTAGGGCGGAAAAAAATATGAGAGACTCGCAAGCCTTTTCGGGGGAAAAAGGAGAACATGGATATCCAGCGATCAGAATCATTAAAGCTTGGTGCTTTCAACCACATTCTCCGCGCTTTAAAGATTACCTATCAATTTTTCCCTGGAGATGTGTTATATAGGTCAAGAAGTGCTTTGACATATTTCTTTGTTGGTCTTAATTATTGCCCACGGGAACTTCCTGTATATGCAATTATTATCATAGGGATCTCCCAATGATACACTGCACTGTATAAAGATATCCATTGTGAAAGACTCATGAAATAATTATAAAATAAATGCAATTGATTAGATATAATCTAGTGACACACATGATAATGTGCAAAAAATTTAAGTCTCATTTGATATAGATTGACACATATTGTGAAAAAAATACTACAGTCCAATTTGATATGAGATGACACACATGTGATATTGTGAAAAAAAATTACGAAGACAATTGATATAGATTTGACACACATACTGTGTAAAAAAAAATACTAAGTCCAATTTGATATAGATTTGACACAATTGATAAGGGAAAAAACACTAAGTTCAATTTGATATAGATTTGACACCACATTGACATAGATTGACAACCAAAAAAAAAAACCCCCATGATTAATGTGAAAAAAATACTAAGTCCAATTTGATTAACTTTTGACATAGTATCAAAATCCTGATAAGATTTGATACAAATTTGATAAGATTTTGTGGACATGTCAAATTTGTGTTTAAATTTTGTTTTGACCTAGATTTGCTCTATCACGCTCTATATCAAATATAGATTTGACAAATATTTGATACACTTTGATACAAATTTGATACAAAAATTTCTGCAAGGGTTGTTCCCGGCGAGGAGTACGACGGACAATGGTTACTTCTACCACCTGTGCTAAAGAAGAAACTGAGAGTCCCCCATAGAGAGCGTGTCATAGCTACCATAGCACATGTACGGAATAAACCGTGACCTTGTAGACGAGGCCAGTTTGGTACAGTGCTGAAACAACCGATGCATGCGCTACAGCATTCAATGGAAGAAACACAACTAGAACAGAATGGGTGGTAGGGACCACTCAGTCACACGGACACTTGTAGGGTTATGACACCGCAGCTGCGTCGTGAAAGGTGTGTGAATCGACCGCTACACCAGCTCGCCCTGCCCTGTACATGATATGTATAGCCTCTTTTGGTGACTAACCTTTTTGCAAATATTTTTTCTTCTGCCAGGCAGAAGATTAATCCTGATGACCAAACCCTCATGCAGTGGTACTCAGTTCTTTATTGTGTGGTATACAGCCCATCCATTGTTTACACTTCTCAGCTGTTACTGATACTGCCTGTTGACTTCTCATATTTCCATTCATGCCAATGGTCAGTGATTTACATACCTACTTGCACCACTAGTGATAGTGACATTCCCTGATTGCACTAAATGAGACTAGTCCTAACCTAAAGGTAGCTAGGTAACAGTTTTTCTGATTGGTGGGTCAGAGTGCAAAATTTTTTTTGCTTGAAAAATAACTGTAGAATGACTTCTATAGCCAATTTATATCCAAAATAATACTTACAATGTTATTAATACAATTGTGTTACAGAATTACATTGTTTGTATGTATATTTTAACACTGATAGCATGGAACTATTTCATTAAGCAGACTAATATTTATGTGTGGTAAACAGGCACGACTTTTGTACAGCAATGTATAAGGTATTACTTACACAATAGGATTTGGACCTTGCACTAGATAAGGAGTTCCCTTTAAAAGGGAGTATGTAAACTGAAGCTTGGTGTTCCATGCAATGTGATTTCTACTTCAAATAATACCAGATGTATCAGAAAAAGTAACATGAAACTGAATGTCTTTTGTTTCACAATAAGGTTGATCATTATGATTGAGGCCTTGTCCATACATAGTATCATTACAAACTTAGTGATACAAAACTCAATTTGTTGTTTCATTTTCACAAATTGCTGCCTAAAATGCAGAAGATTGTCCTTTTTAAGGACTCGTCTTGTGTGTTTTGTTTTTCTTTTCTCTTCCGTGATAATCTTCTCTATCTATCCTGTGAAGATGACAAGGGAGAGCTCAACTCCCCTTACCTCATGATCGGTACACCACTGAGCCCACCCAACTAATGTCTCTATAGAGGTCTTTCACCTCACTCATGCATAACCTATAACAAAAGGTGTTAGTTCCCATAGTATTCCTCATTCAGATCAATTTAATACCCGACCTCAAAGTACTTGTGCTATTAAAAGTGTGACCCATACTTTTATGCATACATATCCAACATGCACACTGTTAAAAAAGTTTCCGTAAATTTACGGAAATTTCTAGCAGCAGTATTTCCAGTCATTTTTAGGGTAAATTTACAGAAATTTCTGTCAATTAACGGAAATTTGACAGTAATTTTACAGAAATTTGTCTCATATTATGGAAAACATTTGTATTTTAACAGAATTTTTCCGTAATTTGAAATTACGGAACCAAAAAAAAAAAATTCCGGAAATATTGCTGCCAGAAATTTTTGAAATATTTCCGTAAATTAACATTTTTTATGTTTTTTGTTTTTTATTTTTATTATTTTTGTAAAACAGATTTTCCGTAAATTTACGGAAAATCTGTTTTCTTAATTTACGGAAATTTTTAACAGTGCATGTCGTTCTTTAGATTCAGAAAGTCATCCAGAAATTTGGAATCGTCTTTACTATTCCCGGAAGATGGCCGCTAATCCGAAAGACCTCTATGTGTTCCCGTACCCTTTTATCGTCTCATGTTATTCCAAGTATTAATGATATCTTTCCTAATCGCTAGAACCTAAACTTGCTACCCAATAATGCTTGTGTCAAACAGGTGTCTTGTGAATGCATTGTTTTGATTCTACCAATATATTCGCCAATCGCCAGGCCCTTCACTTCACACAATCACTAGTGCGAAGGGTGTTATCTAAACTTATTATCAAACTGACCCCAAGTTATCTTTGGAATTAAACATCTGAGCTGTACACAACATGTTGCCGCAAGCTTTTTGAGCTTTTATCGTTTTTCTTTTTGTAATGAGTACACATTGGTCATTTGGCAGAAACAATGGACTTGACTCTTTCAGGACGGTAACACATAGTGTATGATCCACTATGACTGTGGCGTGTATATGCACAAGGCTGCATCCAAGGCAACAAACACGACTCTTTCTTCTTGATAACCAGTCCAATATTTCAGCATTCACTGAGTCTCTACAGGGACTCTCAGAGGAGCATAGATAAAACGGTCTTGCTTTGCTGTTTAAAAACGCTTCTAATAATGCCTGTTTTTTGTATATATCTATATTTATTATACACATTACACTAACTTGCAAAATTAGTAGTGACGAGTTATTTTATTTGAGACAATAGAAGGACGCAATAAAATGGGAATCTAATCGACTCTTGCACAGATTAGAGAAAAATCACGACCTTGGAGAAAACGTTAGCTTGAGTTTATCTTTAGTCAAGGTGAAAGTTGAACATCCCCATGAGCACCCTTGATAGATTGATCAATCAATGTCGTTGTTATCGTGTCGCGGCCACGCTTACAGGGCATACTGGACAATGAATTTGAATGCCCAAGGCGCTCAACATAACATCCATATTTATTTGAAGCTGTTATCAAGTGTATCGGCACAAGGTTCATAAACATGGGCACATAAAACATGTTGTTGTGTGATAGATTGACATTCATTTTTGAAATTCTATTCAACTTTCATTGCTTTCCTTCTTATCTTACGATCAAATGTCATCTCCCTGCCAGCTGCCCGTAAGTCCAAATTATATGTCCGCTTGCCTCAAATATCGCAAACCTTTTGTTTTTGCGATAACGGATCATTATTTTATCTGAATGCCCTAAAGCCCAGGTGATTTTTTTTCGTGCATCAAGATGGTTGTACATTCAAAGTAGAATCATAGATTTAAAGCCAAGCGTTATGTGCCACAGGATGGTGACCCTTCTCTATTTGTAAACAAGTCTCTTGCTAAAGGTGTTCTGCTAAATAAAACCTTGCGTCAACTTGTTTTACAAGAAAGTCTGGTCAATAACTTGATCTTACAAACCATTGGTTTATTTGTATATGTTGCAAAGTTTTGAAAAGGTCCATATATGTATCTTTAATGTTGTTTTCTTGAAATTAATGGTGAAGCCGTATCCTTAACGCGATGTTATCAAATGTAAGGCTACGGTTCCTCATGAAGTCAGCTGCATAATGAAAATGGTTTTGCAAGCTGATATCCTGTACAGCCTTTCTCAAAAAAATGGTAGCAATCAAAAACAAAACCGATTTTTTTTCAATATAATCTCAACATAATTAAGTGTGTTTTTGTATACACATTCAAGAGACATACAGGCTTTCCAGGATTTTTTTTTCATTCATCCCAATTGCTTAGTTCAATCGAGAGATTAACTCCAGTTTACTTACTGCGGAACCCCACAAATCGAGTTTTGTGCCACTTTCTGGTTGAGGTGAAAACGTGTGAATTAGTAAACATAACTTGTTCACACTTGAACAGATATGAAATTCTTTAAAAGGATTAACTTCATACGAAACTCTAAAAGATACGAAACGTTACATAATGGTTGAAGTTATGATCAGTAATTCTGGCTTTGAGATAAAGGCTGATAAAGTTAATAACATTCCACATACTGTTATTTGTCAGATAACTAAACGTACAACCGGCGTACAGCAATCTGGAGGAGAGAATTTCTATGGTCCTTGAAGTATCATGAAACGCATATTCTACCGACACCTTGATAACTTTGCTCCAATCAAATTTTTATTACTTCAAACAATTGTAAATGCACAAGATCGTGCAATATTTTAAACCGTTACTTGGATCTGGAGTGTTTATTTTGGTGTGCAATTACATTCCTTCTGGCATGATCTTTAACTATACCAATCTTGTAATAAATTCAAAGCTCCCTTTCATTTACGTTCAATAAATATTTGTATGTTTGTTATTTATAAAAGAAGATTTTTATATTGACTTATTATGTTACTATTAAAACATGTGTCGATAAAAGTATACTTCTCTTTGTTTACTCATTATCTGTGTTTTGTTTCTTTTTGTCAAGTTGCAATCTTTGTGAGCTTCAAGCCGCATGGCATAGAGGGCAAAACAACTCTGCCCATGCATTAAAAGTGGCACAAATCTCATAGGTGCGATATGTATATCGCCACTAAATTGATTATATCTCTGGATTGACAAAGCAATGAGATGAAACCAAACGCCATTGAAGCTGGTCTTTGGTCTTTAACATTATGTCAATTAAGAATGACTTTATTTTGAAATTTATAGTAACCAATTTTTTTGTCTGTTGTACCATTTTTTGAGAAAAGGCTATACTTTGAGATACAAAAACTTTTGATAACGTCTCATATGAATTTCTCTCATAAACTTTGTTCATTTCTATCTCCTTCGGTTGGTTTAGATCTGATTAGATGGAGAAAACTATGATGGAAGACATGTCATCAGCACAATGGCTCCCTTACGGTTATCTCGTTTCCTACAGGGGACGTTACCTTTTTTGTATTTACCGAACGTAACGTTGCATACGGATGATGATAAAATGTTATGGTATATTAAGAATCTGATTTTAAGGAGATTACTAGCTAAGCCTTTCATCAAGGCTGTGGTGCCCTTTAGTTTTAGTTTACAGTTTCCCTAGTCCTTTACACGACGGCTGTTAAATTTGTCAGCTAAATTTTGAATTTCCCGCTGGCATAAATATGACCCACAATGTCTACTAGACTACGGGCTTCCATGACCCCCCCTGCACCCCGGGATTTTTGGAGACACCATTATTTTGTGAAGCTTATACCATAGCAACTGAATTCAGTTGTCCGCAAAAATCCCCACCCTGGTTCAACTTTGAGGGCGCTTTTTTCAAAGGCTGCAAAATGCAACCCCCCCCCCCCCTTCGGGAGAGAGAGTAACCAACATGCCTAGCACAACACGAACATCACATAGGCACTTGATTTTGGTACAATAGATATCTATGGTCCTCCTCTTTCCGTGAGTACCAAAAAGTAGTCAACATGCCTAGCTGACGTCACAATGACGTCCAAAAGTTCGCATGTTAGCAAAATTTGTCAATTTCCAAGACACCATAGGGGAAAATTCAATTTTTCGCCAAAAATGTTAGGAATGTCCAATTTCATGCGGTGTTTGGCTCTACTTGATGGAAAATACTATGTTTAATAAACATGAGAGCACTTCAGTGCTATAATTAATGTTTTTTTGAGTCGCTAAAAATTGTGCGCAATAATAAATCACTTAATATCCCACCCTAATTTAGTTACATTTATATAATTCCTGACCTATTCCATCCCCAGATGACGATCAATAGTGACGTCATAATGGGGATGTTGGACACTTATTTTTGATACCAATGAAAGAAGAAACTCTAAGGCTACCATGGGGTTACCAACATTTAATGATACTGGATGTTCAGTAACGAAAATCACGGGGGGGGGTGGGTCGGGCGTTTGGTTATCACACATGACTCAGGTCAGACGGGGCTAAGTCAAAACGATGACAAGAATATCGTGGCCTTCCTAACCTTGGAGGATCTGACTGATGTGCCAGAGCATCTCGTATGAGAAATTTGTTGAGGATGCACATCCTGAGCCAATTATCAAGCCTGATTTGGTACCAGGCAGACGTGGAAGAGCCAGACTCCTCCACCGATGATCATGGTTGGAAGTTAAATGATGGTGCACTCGATACGGTGGCCATCAGGAGAGTTGATGCTAAAAGAGTTGTCTGACATAATGGTAAAGAAGAATAATCTGATACAGAAGAAGACATTAGAAATGACTCAAGAAGAGGAGGAGGAAGAGAGAGATCATTTCTGAATCAAATGAGCTGCATTTAAGCTCGTATACCAAAGAAACAGCATTGCTTAAAAGATCGCCAATTGAACAATATACAATGATTCTGAAATTGGAAATTCCTTCTTATCCCAAACACAGTGGTTCTCAAATGTATCTATCCAGAGTTGGGTACAATTTTCTGGCTGCTTCACTTTGGAAAAATATTTCTGCAAGGTCCTTGTCTGACATTGCTTTTGCACCAACAGTGGGCACGCAAAAGCTGGCTCCAGTGTACTGATCTGCTTCCAGGTAGACTCACTTTCTGCAAAGGAAACCTTGATCGGCCGCTTCGGACTCAATCATCCTGAGACACAACGTCCACTGAGCCACGAGAATCCAGTGCCCCAGGCGGAAGACGCTCACCAGGCCCAATAAAATAGAGGCCACTGGTTGACAGCAGTCTTTCTTTCCACAAGACCACCCCAAACTCTTAGAGACCTAGTTTCAAAGGACCGGACTTGCCTAAGAAACTACCCCGGACCTAAGGGCGCAGCGCCGGCGTCCGTCCAAACACAGGGCGCTCCCTACCAGATACTTGGCAGCAATGCTCCTGCATGCTACGCTGCTGCTTGTATAAGTTGTCCGCTCATGTCAGAGCTGGCCGAAGACACCCCGCGTCAAGGCCTGCATGAGACATCCAACGACGGGTCAAGCTTCTGCTGACCCCTCCCATACAGGGCAAGCATACGCCACACATGCGCAGCAAAGGGCCAGTGCCGTCGATCTCAGGGCATGGGGGCATACAGGTTAATGGGGAAAAGCCCCTTTGTGGGGTTCAGGGGCAGAGACCCATGAAGCTCTTGAGTTTAACATGTTCAAGTGTTTCGGAGAGGGTTTTATGTCCTTACTTGAAAGCAGCGAAACTATGCTGAACGTTTGCGGGGGTCCAGAGCGGAAGCCACCCAAAAAAAAAAAAAATAAAGCTCTTGGTTTGCATGTTTCAGCCTCATCGAGAGAGCTCTCGGTTATCTCACAATCAATGAAGGCAGATGAAACTATCTACGTCCCCTGGCGGGGTCCGGGGTTCGGAGCCCGTGGAAGCCCTTGAGTTAAAGCATGTTTGAGTGCCTTTCGGAGAGATCTCATTAATATCTCATGATATCTTGAAGCTGATGAACTATCTGCACCCTGGCGGGTGGTAAAGGTGAACAGGAGCCCCGGAACCTCTCAGTTTTTTAGTATGTTTGCGTCACTTGCGGAGGATTCAGTTAAATCATTATCATCTTGAAGCGTAGACTATACTGCCTGTGACCATAACAACAAAAATCACAACAATGGGGGGGACGGTATTGTTTTCGAACATCATTTCACGCCACCCTGATGTGGTGTCCGGGGCATATTCCCCCTCCCCTTTCCCTCCTACTACGCCCTGTTTCCGATGTGGGTCTTTAAGAAAGTGCGGGTCCAAGGTGATTCCTAAGTAAACATTATTATCACTTGTTCCAGGGGCGCTCCAGACAGGACACTCAAAGGTGACCTCCTGGCTCGGCCCGCAGACAGAAAGCATACACCTATGCCCCGGATGACTTGCTCGCTGATGGTGCTCCTCACAATAGGGGGCGAGCCCATCTAAAGGCCCTTTGAGTCTCCGTTTGACATCTGCAATCCTGTGCGCCAATTCCAAGATTGTTTATTCCAGACAAAGCGACAGGCACTTCCGCATTCTCAGGTCGGTCCGCCGGCACAAATGCCGACATGAGAGGCATAGCACGTCCCCCGGGGCCATTCCATCCCTGAGCCCACATATACACACAAGCACCTGTGTGTTGAAGTACGTTAGTAATTTCTAACCAACAACGACTTATGTGGACGCGTTTGGTTGCGTCGCAACGCGTACACTCCCTGCCTGAAGCTCTCGCCAGTCAGGCGTAGTAAGAAGCTTGTTGCTCACTTAGTAACCATCGGTCAACATCAGACTCAAGAAAGGTGATCAGTGATTAAGGAGCTGTGGTTTTGGTCTAGTGTATAGTACGTCATAGACCATATTTACATAAAGCCCCTCTATATATACACTTGAAAGGCTAAGTTACTTCATTTGTAAGTGTTTACTTAATACCTCAAACTAATCCACACTTGCATGACAAGTATATGATAGGTGACACGACAGTTTGCCTTTACAGAGGCTTACGTGTGTAAAGCCCCGGTGTTTCATTGTTTCGGTGTCCATTTTGCAATATGACGCCCTCTAGAGGCTGGTTACATGCCAAAAGGTGTTCAACTATTCCTTGGTGTGTTTTGGGGCGACAGTAGTCACATAGTGCCTGAATTTGGCATCAAAAATGAAGATATATGTCAAAAAGGGCATTAAGTAATTATTGGCCGCCATTTTGAACAAAGCGCCTCACTCTTAACCCGGATGGGATTTTTTGCAGACAACCGGATTTTGATAGCTATGTGTAAAGTGTTTTCCAAAAATATGGTCTCCAAAATCCCCGGGGGTGCAGGGGTTCCTCGGTTATGGGCTCATGACCTATACCGAGCTATGGAGAATTCCGAAGTATATAATAATTTGAATCAAACAAACAGAGAAATAAATAAACTTCTCGAGAACTTTTGCATCACGCCTTGTAATGGGTTGTATTGCTGTGTGGCTTGATCGCAAGATTTGTAACTAGAGATGACGTCACAGGATGGTAATGACTTCATTCGTGCGAGCAAGTCTTATAAGGTTCTGTCCCAAGCCGTTCGATAAGTGCATTTGCGAGATAGGCACGAACAAACTTTTACCGGACATCAAAAATATTTATGAAGGAGATCTAGTATACCCCGGTACCGCTTACTCCATATCGATACCACTCAAAAACCCACAAACCACCAACAAGCAATGCACGACGTGCGAATTACTATGTCCACCATGTATGCATGCTTGTCGTGTTATCTATTTCCAACCAATTACTGCACGGGGTTGTTCATGTACAATCAGGGGAAGCCCGGAAAGAGCAATGCGCTTTGACACGAGGTTCCGATACTCTGGTTGAAGTGAATGAGAAACGGGAATATCGAAACTAGCAAACGGTATAATGGAACGATGTCATGGATGGAATGTTTGAAGTAGTGTGTTTTGCTTTGTGCATAGTAATACTGTCAAAGAATACTAAAGACGATGTCAGACCTAAACCACTGCATGTTTTCGTAATATGTACTTCGATGTTATTGCAACACAAATTGTACTAAGTGTCTACGAACTTATTATGAACAAATGAGAATGAAATATAATTGGAGAATTTGGTCCCAGGAACTGACCTTTGTGTGCTTTGGTATATCGTTATAACAGTGACTCAACTAAGGTTAATTATCTTAACATGGTGCGCTTTTCATTGAATTCTACGAGTTGTAAAAGAAGTTCGTTTGTGAGAGTGGTTGTCCTGTCGTCAACCAGATGGCCTCCCCGTTCAAACACGCTGCTCTCCCCGGTCCCTACACGTTTCTACTTCTTCGAAGTCGGAAGCATGTCCGCTAGCTTTAACGGGTCGTTTTCAGCTGGTCCCGAACTGGAGCGACAATGCTGATTGGAGTCTTTGCTTTAGTGGTTGTGAGGTTTTCTGCAATTAGCACTCATTACCATCAAAATTGTCCGCGCACTGAATGCCATAAGCCAATCTTGGTTGTTTGTCTTTGGGGTGAACAAAAGACTGGCGATTGGCGGCTTTAAATGATTGGAGGATGTTGTAATCCTGTAATGCGCCTAAGGTTTTCCCGAGAGTTCACCGCGTTAAGGTATTGTCACCCTGGTGCCTCCCCTGGTATTGCTGACAGTAGACGCATCAAGTTTATAAGACTTTTAACAAACCAAGTTTTAGGCTTTGGTCAGCATTATTTACTTGTAGCCACAGTCACGAAGAGCTTAATTTGGCGGATGTGTTTTTCTTCTGCCTCTTTGTCGGAGGGTTTTTTGGTGGGATGATGGGGTCCGCCCTTGAAAAGGTTTTTAATCACACCCAAGTTTTTGGATCGTGTGTGATTGGAGGAGAATTGGGATCCTGATCTCTGTGGGTTGGTTTCCTGTACCAGAGACAGAAAGTGATGATCTTTCTTCTACAATAAAAAGTGATAACCCAGGGCAGTCTACGACTGGCTACGTGTTGTCCGATAGCCCGGGTCCGATAGTCCCGCTGGGTGAACATGATGTTAGATCAATGTTTGCAAGAGGATGAAGAAATTGTCCAGTTCGTTAGTCTTAATTACACCCAGTTGTCACCAACATAACGAACCACTTGGTTGAAGAGATACCATCAAATGTAGAACGTGTCCTTTGTCCGTCAAACTTTTCCGTGTACAGTTTATTAGAATGATCGGTGGACAGGCGCGCCCATACTTCCGCCATGTGCTTGTTTATAAAATTGACCGCCATACTAAAGTAGGTGTTATCTAGACAAATTTGTAATAGTTCACATAATTGTTCAACAATTAATTGAGTGCGTTCATGTAACTTGGTATCTTGGGACAAAAGTCACGGCCGCTCATCAATTGCATCTCTGTGGTGAATACTCGTGAAATAATGCTGATACATAAACCGAGGTTATTGTTTCATCTGGTTTGAAGTTGAATCCCTTGAATTTGTTCAGCCAACCTCTTTGGAGTTTCAAAAGGTATGATCAGATGTCAAATAGCAGGGCCTAAACCCTTGCAAGAGATTTGGGGGGCAAGGTGTCATACTGTCTGTGACTGAGTCTGTACTGCTTACTCTAGGTTGTTGTGAGCATTTTGTTTGTGCCCCTTTAGCTAAACCATCAAAAGCGGGATGGTTTTCTACAGTTGATACATTGATGTTTCAATTTAGTATCAACGGCACCACATCTTCAATTAGTTTTCAAGCTTGCTGGTAATCTTGGTTGTTGATAGGACCAGTTGGGTCACGTTTTCAATGGTGTATAGTTTTGGTGTCCAGAGAGATTTAGCTTCTGTCATAGTCTTTGACGTTCAAACAACAATCAGGGCCCCGGCGCTAGACATTTTGTCAGGGGGTGGGGGTTCAACTGAATTTTTTTTATTGCTGCATTAAAATCAAAAGAGTCTTTGAGCGTAGTGAGTGTTATAATTGTCAAAGACTCGAGTTTTAAAACCATGCAACTAACGGCCTGCGGTTCGGACCCACTTTCCTAAGTATAGATGCCCTCAGAGATCTTGTTGATCGTTCGAACCAACTGCACACTACAAGTGCCTTGACACAAGAAGCAAACGGAAAAGCCTTAAACGGGTAGGGTCCTGCCAGGGGCTCGGCTGACAGGGCCCCTGTGGGTGCAGGGGCATA
Source organism: Ophioderma brevispina (assembly GCA_023653785.1). Lineage (NCBI taxonomy): Eukaryota > Metazoa > Echinodermata > Ophiuroidea > Amphilepidida > Ophiodermatidae > Ophioderma > Ophioderma brevispina. Next base: position 97,032 of record JAMKCH010014234.1, read on the forward strand.
GCCCCTGCCGGGAATTCCCAGGATTCCGTAGCCCTTGGATGGAGCTATTCAGGAACCTCAAGATGTCCGCTTTTTGAGGGGTAAATTTTAATTAATTCAAGAAAAAAATTTTCTACCTTTTGGCCCACTGAGACGCGGGCAGTCTAAGCTTGTACTACTGAAGGCTTAACTACATATAGCGAGCGCCAATGTCTTTAACTGGAGGCCCCGGAAGAGCAGAATCCCTGCCGGGGTCCAGGGGCGGATCGCCCCCAGAAGCTCTTGGATTTTAGCTATTAAGAACGGTATTTTTGAAGGGTTAACGTAGGTAATTAATTTCAATGAAAGAATGGGCACTTACCCAACCGACGGCCAGAAGACTTTTAAGTTGTATGGCATGACCTACCATTTTTTTTTGCTTGAACACCCCCGACTGAAAATTCCCCTAACACTGGTAGACCAAACTATAGGGGGAGTGACCATTGCCTCCCCTCTGCGTTTGCCCATGCACTGCCAAATTTTTTACCCATTTTGATCACATGTACTGTTGGCACATTAACATCATGATTACCGTTGGATGCACTTGAAAACAAAACTAGTTGGCTTGAGGGAAGCATTTTCAATATTTGTGATATTTTGGATTTATGCGAATTAGGAGTTCAATCTCATCGTTCTGCTGCCGTTCTCTTTTGTTTCTTCTTCTTCTTCCCCTTCTTTTCTCTCTTTCTTTCTCTTCTCTTTCTCTCCTCTCATCGGCTCTCACTCTTCTCTTTCTCTCTTTTTTCATCCTCTTTTTCTTTCTTCTTCTTCTCTTCTTTTTAAGTTGCTGGGGGGTGTTTCCACCCCCCCCCGCCCCATGGCGACGGGCCTGACAACAATGCATCGACGCCTTGTCAGCCGGTAGGACTGTGATGGATGTGTCTTTCTTGAAACTGTCAAGAGCTAGATATTCGCTTTTTGTGAGATTTTCATTTGGAGCTTTGGCACTGACTTAAAATACTCGCACTCACACACCCGTTGTCTCAAATCTTCTTCGCGTCCGTAGCATCTAATTTGGCGTTCTTAATTGCCGATTCAGTTGCAGTGATTAAGTCAGTAACTTGAACTCGCTGGTTGACACCGAGAAATTTCAGACCTTTTTTCCAATAAACTGCACCGCTTTAGGAACCATTTCGGGATTTACGGGCCAGTTGAAATCGGCAGTTTCCGCACACCGTAATGCTGGCGGACATGTTTTTGACTTCGAAGAAGTAAAGTTTTGACCGGGGAAAGCCGCTGGTTTGAACGTGGAGTTAAGGAGGCCATCTGGGTGAGGGCAGAACACCAGCTCTCACCCCAGTGAGGTGTAAGGGTTAACTTAACGCACGCCTGGGACAGAATTATTACGCATTCCACCTCTCGTGACGTCATCTCTAATTTAAAACCAGATCCCCACAACATCACAACCAGCCTTAATGGGATTTTTCATCACCCGCAACGTGGTTGTGCGCTCCGAGTAACATTTATTATTTTCGCTGGTTGTTTGATTCCATTACACTTCGAACTATACCAACCCAGATGAGAGGTTTACATGATCAATGGAGAATTCACAATTGGATTCCAAGTGGTAGCGTTTCTTTACACACATCATCATGCGCCATACAGGCAATCGAGAGACTAGTTTCAATTTGCTCACCTATCCTCCTCTCCTGACCTGACTTCAACTCGCATATTCCCCACTAATCGAGTTCACTCTGGGTTCCCTTGAAGATCTGGTTTCCTAATATCATATTCCTAGCTTCGTCAGTGTCCAGAAAGTAGAAAATAACAATGTTTTTTTTTTTTTTTTTTTGTTTTTTGTATGGAAGTTGCGTTGATTTTCTCCGCTTTCACACAGGAATACCCGGTAGTGCTGACTGTATTTTGGAAGCGTGAGCTACACTAGAGTAGTTTTCTTGGACTTGTCAGCGGCGCGTTAGAACTGGTACTATGGTTTTCTTTCTTTTTTTGGCAGATTTTGTCGAGAGGTTAGTCTTTATTTCTTTTTATATTCTAGTTTGATGTGGAAAACATGACGAAAGCCGACCCTCCAGAGGTTCCCGGCGTCGAAATTACAGTGTGTACCAGAAGATTTACTCAAACTTTGAATGACTCAAAAATTAGCCTTTAAATTAGAGTTTCAAAGGCCACGCTACAGCTTTTCATGACTTCTTATTGGATATTCACGCTGGGATACTTATAGCCCAGATTCCCAAGTATTGTTTCCGGAATACCAATGATCGATTTCAGTTACCCACTATATGAACATGCCGAAGCTGACACAATGAGTGGATTGGGTCAATGTCAAGATGTTAGAATCAATTGGGGTCACGAGAGGAGTTAAAACAGCGATCAGGACACAACCAACGCAAACTTGAATAAGGATCGGGGTCGGCACAGACCTCTTAAGGCATTTTTTAAAAATCTATCCTATGCTAGAATCTTTGTACAGTTGAATTCCGTCTTGACGACTTCTGACACAGGAACACATTTATACCAGTCCTATCATTGAATGATCACGCTGTTCTCTACGTATAGTGAAACTCTCAGGTGAGCAAAAAAAAAAAGTTTGCTTTGCGATAAGTTCAAAATTATTTCACGATTGTATTAAGTTCACAATTCTTATTTCCCTGGCACTTGGGACATATTGCTTCCATTTTATAATACAGGGAGAACAATATGGAACCTAGAGGCAGACTACTAAATTGGTTTATCCGCACTAAGTGGATACGAATGTATGCAATCTGATTTTGAATAACATAGATAAAAACGTGGACCACGCTTGATCCTATTTCAGGAAAGATAAAGTGGGCGATAGATAATATCTGAGTTCGTGTGTCCCCATAATCAAAAAGCGGCTTTCACTACTGCAGAGAAACATCAAACTGGAGGGTTTATACCCACGTATATTAGGGAAGTCATATTATTTTCATGGAAACCCGTAGAGAATAGTATCACAAAAAGATACGAACCATTACATATTTGTTTTGTTTTACCATACACAGTTGCAGACATTTTGTAAATCGTAACACATATCCTAAATATATGCACTCCTCCACCGCATTTGGTGTTCAGATTATAATATGCCTTTAATCTAATATGATATGAAAGTTCCCTTAACGGGGATTTTTTTTAAATTAAAAACATTCTTAGAGTACAAGGTTTATGGGACTTACCCTCGTCTACCCTGAGCCATTTTTGTAACAAAACTCCGAAGGGGGTGGGGGGGGGTGGTTACCACCCCCCTGTGATTTTCGCTACCAAATGATAGCTAGAGTTTATTCTTCCATTGGTACCGAAAAAAGTACCAACATCCCATTTATTACGTCATCATGACGTCATATGTTTGATGAGTCCGAAAATACTGATATAGGGTGGAAAATTGATATTTCGCAATTTTAGGCGACTCAAACACCTTATATAGCACTAAGATGCTCTTATTATATTAAACTAGTCATTTTTCCCATCAAGTAGAAGAGTTCCCCCCCCCCCCCAAAGCAAACCGCATGAAAATCTATTTTCCTAACCTTTTTGGTGAAAACTTGAATTTTTTTCACATGTGGTGTCTAGGAAATGGCAGCTTGCTTGACATGTCGAACTTTATACGTCATTGTGAGTAAAGCTAGGCATGTTGGTACTCATTTTGGTATCAATGGAAAGAGGAGTGAACCAACTATCTATTGTAACCAAAATCAAGTGTCTGTCTGTGTGTTCCTGTGTTGTGTTAGGCATGGTGGTACTTCACTCTTTCGAAGGGGGGGGGTGGCAGCCCCCCCTATCCATCACGTTGGGATACCCTGTATTATACCTATACCCCGGTGGATGTCAAAGACAAGATTTCTTTTCTCAGTGTCATTTCTTAATTCTAATATCCTTATGTATTTTATGTGGCGAGAAAAAGACGAGAATCAGTTTTTTCTCGTTGTTGGATTTTTTTAAATTTCTTTTCTCAACTTCGTCAAACAAACGAGAATTTCTCAACAATAAAATACATAAAAATTAAAAAAAAACACAACGAGAAAACTGATTCTCCTTCTCGTTTTCTGTCAACATAAAATAATACGAATTAAGAATGAATGCCAACTAGAAAAGAAATTCGCGTCATTTTTCCTCCTTTTCTTTCTCGACAAGGCAATAAAATACATTCGATTTAAAAAAATGCCGCAACGGAAAATCTGATTCTGTCCTTTTTAGGTTGATTTTTTAAAAAAAAAAAATACATACGAATTAGAAATACAACAACGAGAAAATTGGATTCTCGTCCTTTTCTCGCCAAACATAAAATACATAAGGATTAGAAAAAGGAACGATTTCTTTTCTCAGTGTGCATTTCTAGTATTTTATGTTTGGCGAGAAAGGACGAGAATCAGTTTTCTCGTTGTGGATTTTTTTAAATTTCTTTTCTCTCAAGCAAACGAGAATTTCTCAAACAAAAGAAAGAAAAAATAAAATAACAACCTTTTTTAAAAAAAAAAAAAACACAACGATAAAACTGATTTCTTTTCTCTTCCGTTTTCTCGTCAAACAATAAAATACATAAGAATTAAAAATTCCACAACGAGAAAACTGATTCGCTTCCTTCCTTTTCTCGCCAAACAATAAATACTTAGGATTTTAAAAATCCGCACGAGAAAACTGATTCTCGTCCTTTTTCTGCCAACAGAAAAATACATAATACGAATTAGAAAATACACACGAGAAAATTGTTCTCGTCCTTTTTCTCGCCAAACATACAATACATAAGGATTAGAAAAGGACAAGAATTGGAGAATGATTGGAAATTATTGGGGGGGGCACGGTGAGCGTCTTTTCTCAGTGTGCATTTCTTAATTCTATGTATTTTATTGTTGGCGAGAAAAATGACGATAATCAGTTTGCTCGTTGTGGATTTTTTTAATTTCTTTCTGCAAACAAACGAGAATTTCTCAACAATAAAATACATACGAATTAACAAAACACAACGAGAAAACGATTCTCTTCCGTTTTTCCGTCAAACAATAAATACAGACAAAAAAATCACAACGAGAAAATGATTCTCGTCATTTTTCTCGCCAAACAATAAAATACATAAGATTAAGAAATACCCAACGAGAAAACTGATCTCGTCCTTTTTCTCGCCAAACGCCAAACAATAAAAATACATCTCGCGTAGTAGACATCTCGAAATGCGTGATGGTCTTTGAAATCGCTAGAGGGCATTTCGAGCTAGAATTTTGGCGAGAATAAAATTCTCGCCGAAATTCCTGTCTAAATCCGTGCCATAAATGTTAATTTTTCACAAATTATAATATTTTTGGTATTAATAGAAAGTTTGAAAATGTAATTTAATTCTTTAAAGATACACAGTCCAAACAGGCTTCTGTTGAGAGTAATGACTTCACAAAGTCGAGGTACGTGTCATTTGCCCTATAACCAATTATGTTTATTTTAATATTACAATATCTCAACAATTGAGAACCATAATCGCCCGATCTAAGGTTTCCCTGCAAACATTACAACAGTTGGGACGTCCTCCATAAACGTGAATGTTGAAAATCACCCTGCACAGCACACTGAAACAGCCAGACGCTGCATGCATATCTGGCTGGATCATTTTTAATAACCACTGTTTTCATTGTGGTTTGGACTCAAAGAAGAAGCTTGACGGATGATATATAAATCAAGAGCTAGATGGCGTTCGTGAAAATAAACCAGCTTGAGCGCTTGACTTTGTAACATCGGTGAGCGGACCGTAGGCCGCGCGACCGTTTTTGGGTTTTTTTTAAACCCCAGTCAAGCGGAAAGCTTGTTAGTTTTACGAACGCCATCATAGCACATTGATTATAAGGGCAACACTAAGTATAATATAAAAATAACATTTCAAAACAATATTTTTGGTTAAAACAATGCTAAAATTGGATTGATAACGAAATAATTTGGTGCGCATTTAAAATTAACAAACATAGTAAAAACACTGTCGCTTGTCACACCGTCGTTGACGAGCGTTACCCACTTCCATGGTTTTTTGATTGCTCTGGCAATTAACCTTCGAGTGAATAAAGCTATTAAGTATTAAAGCTATAAATAACTATAACTGCCAATCAATCGGTTAATTGATTAGTGCTTTGCAAAATAACAAGCAAATATCTCATGTATTTAAGTTTATCCTTGAGTAAATTTGAATGAAATAAATCAACCAAGCCTATTCGGAATAAGACTATTAACCCTATCATCTGAACATATTGAGTAGTTCGTGCAGAAATTACAAAGAGTTATCCAGTGTTTTACCACTACATTTATTTTAGCCATTTGATGCAATTGCATGGGTTGAAGATGAGAAAACAAATACAACCAATCTTGATCTGGTGACCGTCACTGGTATAGTATATTTCTCAATTATGCGTATCTTTGGTGTAGTGTGTGATGTCGACATTTGTGGAAGTAGCATTTGATTTCAAATGAATGACGGCGTCGGATGGGGAGCTTCTGCAAACTTGATCCCAAGAGGTTGAAGCTGACTTAGTAACTTTTTTTTTGGGGGGGGGGGTACCCTCTATATTAACCCAGTGTTCGGTCAAATCTTAATGTTCATGGAGTAGGTTTTTGTTATTTTTTTTTTAAATTTTTGTCTTTTGCAATTACCCTAAATGAATTGCAGTTCTGCATACACCTTTTAAAATGACAGTATGAAAATCAAATATCTGAATTATAACTATATTTGTGTGTAAAAATAATAAATTGTGTCATGTCCATTTTATGAGAAAATGTTTGATGTAAAGAGCAATCAATTTTTTAAAGTTTATTTACAGGTATCATACCGCTCCATGTTTCTACATACATAGGTTGCATATTTTGACACCATAGAATTTGTATCTTAAGTTTGCCATCAGTATATCTACAGATCGCGCCGCTGTATAGTAATTGTCAGGACATTGTATTTCTAGACACCATTAACCGTGGACCCCCCGCGTGTTTAGTTGTGACCCCGTTACCGAGTGTGCATGTTTTAAAAATAACCAGCTCTAGAGCTGGTATTAAAAATAACACCCCGTAGCCCTTCTCGAACCCGATTCGTAGTAGATACCGCACGGGAAAACAATATCTAACCACAAAAGAAGCTAGCACGAGAAGTGTATGAATAGATACAATTTCGTCCGTTAATTGTTTCAGTGATTAGCCAGACAAAGACTTATCTTAAAATCCAGTTTTTGAAATGGCATTAAACCATCTTTGTTGCCAATAGCACAAATTCATAGCAATGCTTTCTCAAATTATTTACTCAGCCCAATAAGGCGAGTGGGAATGATTCAGAAGAAAACAACCGAGACTCAGATTGGGCTCCAATCCTCGCTAAAGAAGTGTCAAGTTTACGCTCACATTTTGGTCTATGCATTGGAAGAAACATGTTGGGGACAAGGTCTTGCGTAAGTTTATCATTTTGGTCGTTTAAGACAAAAAACTATTGGTTCCTTGGGTCTTGAATAACTTTATTGGAAAAAGGATTTCCATGACACTGTGTAATTTGTTATTTACATTCGTGGAATTCAAATTAAAAAAAATTTTAGTGATTCGATTTTTTATTTTTCTTGTATTAATACACAGTACAGACTAGATTATTTGAAATTTGAGTAGATTAGAGAATAAAGGCAATGATTTTTGGAATCGGTGGTCTATCTACGTCGAATCGAATTCGGTGATATACCATTTTACGTGGAAGAACTAGGCCCATTCTTAAACAACGTCACAATTTCCCTGATATTGAAATGTAATCTGTTTTGAAAATGTGACTGTAAATATTAAACAAAATATTGAATCCCTACGTCAACCCATGCTTGTCATACCCATGAGTCTAACCGTTCAGAACCCCTTAACTTTCACTCTCAGTTGTCAGCCCCCCCCCCCCCCCATACACACGACCACCAGGGACTTTAGCGAGAAAATGGGTAATTACTGACCTCCTGTTGGCAAACATGTGTGGTAGTCAGCTGATAATGTTGCCTTTTCATGAAATTAGGGTACACATAGATGCATAGGCCAGTGCAACTTGCTATGGTCTCGTTGCTTTGAGCAATCACAACGTCACTGCGTAAAACAATGGAACCACTGAGCGAAGCTGGCTAGAAGTAGCCCAAAGTCCTGGTTAAGTGTTTAAAAATCGGATTGATATACATCGTATCGGGTAGCTTTCTCACTCCAAATTGCACAATGTAAAAGATTATAATTAAAGATTATTTTATTGTAAGCATGTCAGATAAATTTTACAACTTCTTAAATGTAAGTATTCGTGGAGACGGCATCAATATATCCATTGCCACTTCGGCAACCGATTCAAAACAAACGCTGCCGTGAACATGTTGGATTAAAAGACAGCTCGGTCGATAGTCATGACCGCAGCGAGGATTTTATGAAACAAATGTCGATGGAACTCACATACTTCACATATTACTAAAATAATTTATAAATACACGGGATTCAGGAAACGATAAACAGTGTATCCTCTTGATTCACTGACTACCTTATATGATACGTTGTCTTTCCTCCACAGCAAATTGTTCCATTATTGGGCAGATAAAAATAAATTTCATCTCATTCTATGTTTTTAGCAAAAAAACAGAGTTCGTTCATGTAGAAATGCCAGTGGGTCGCTCATACCGATCCTCCTTTGTCCTCCAGAATACGCTTTAAACCCTCGTCTTACCTGAGCCTTTTTTGTACATAACTCCGAAGGGGGGGGGGGGTGGTTCCCACCCCCTGTGATTTCGTTACTGGAACACCGCTTCCTCGTAAATTGGTACCAAGGATAGTTGGAGTTTTTTTTTTTTTTTTTTCTCTTCCATTGGTCCAACATAAGAAGTACTAGCATCCCCATTTGACGTCACCATGACGTCATATGTTGAGGAGAGGAAAGTACGTAAATACTGAATATAGGGTGAAATTGATATTCGCAATTGCGCTCCCTCTCAAACACCCTCTTATAGCTCTAACTGATTGTTCATTATATAAAAAGCTAGTTCATTTCTCCATCAAAGTGAATCAAAAACAGCAGGAAAATCTGTTTTTCCTAACCTTTTTGGCGAAAAATTGAATTTTCACTGTGTGTGTTATGGAAATGGCCAGTTTTTGCTGACATGCGAACGTTTATGACTTCATTGTGACGTAACGTAATGCTAGGCAGTGAGTACTTATTTTGTATCAATGGAAAGAGGAGGACCATATCTATCTATTGGCTACCAAAATCAAGTGTCTGCGATGTCCGTGTTGTGTTAGGCCGTGTTGGTATTCTCGTCCGGAGGGTGGGGGGCCCTCCCTATCGATCACTTTGGGATCACCCTGATCTTATCTATACCCCGGTGGCTGTTTTTTTTTGAATTTTAAAAGGGAGCGGCGGAATGTCAATTGCAAGTACATTAAATAATTGGCACCAAAAAGGGGGTTTTAGCAAGCCTGGGAAAAAACATGAAGGGGCGGGGGGTGGTAAACCACCCCCCCCCCTTCGGTAGAGAGGGTTAACTGTCACCGACCTCTATGGTTTTCCAGACCGCTCAGTTCCTGTTAAATGCCCTCATGAACAAACTTCTCCAAAATATTAGATGATATTTTTCTTGACCAGACATGACGTCACCCATATGACACTCGATCATCTAAGCACAAAACAAACCTCCTATTGAGCCTGCTATAGAAGATTTAGAGGACAAGTCACCGACGCTAGGTCACCGATGGCAATTCGCGCATGTGTAGTACATTCGGGTGCCTGACCTAAGTATACACACCGAATATAGTTAAATCTTGGTGTGTACATTGTACGTGTCATGTAACACATGCTTGAAGCCGCGCCCACGCCCCGGTCCGCGCATATAATTATGACAGCAATCACTACTCCCATTGCCATTTCGGCCGTTAAACTTGGTTCGGATGCCGGAAATAGTATGATATTTGCTATGTAACTTATTTAAAATTATAAATGTCCACCTGCAATGATGACACTGGGGGTTAAGGAATGATCTAAGTAATACCGACACAGATAGTAATCCCATAGTCAATTATATAGCAGAATCTACGATTATTTGGCGAGTACTTTTTCAACCTCAATTTCCGGGATTGGCCTCATGGCACAACATACTAACATAAAACCAATACCAAACACCAACAACGGAAAGTCTTATTAAATTGTTTCAGGCTTCCGTAGCGAGACCTACCGGATTTCCCATTATCATTGCGCATATAATTTTTGACCACTTGAGGTTTAAAAACGTCTCTCGAACGTCTTGAACACATATTGCAGAATATCCAAAATCTCCCCAGCTGTATCACAAATATGACACCACCATTCAGTAATGAGAGTAATGATGCGGCTCTTCATTTGTAAAATTGTATTGAAGAAGTGTGTACGTGCTAAGGAACCTATATGTCAGACAGACTAACACCAAGCTCGCAATACCAACAGGATTCAAAGTCCCTCTTATGAATTCATTAGATGTCCGTCTTAAACAGTCCTCCTCCTTTGGTCCCGTCTTAAACAGTCCTCCTCCTTAGCTGTTCTTAAAGCAACTCTAAAATGCAGTTCATTAATTCATATATCTCTGGCTCATTATTAGTGATTTGGTAACTTACCGTATTCTTTACTTATCTGTTTTTTTTTTTTTGGTTGTTGTTGGTGTTTGTTATTATTAATTTCTGTTGGGTCAGCCCTCCTTTCTTTGATGTGCATGGGCAATTTACAATTATGCTTTTTTCTGATTCCTTCTACTAGATCTTTACCGACAACATTTCTATGTTGTGCTAATTGTGTAACTCCTGCATGGGTGCCACTAAAACACGCGCTTTTGCGTTTTCCCTGGCATCCACATCTCTTGCAAATTATATTTATATAATTTTTTTCATTCTGTTTTTCAAATACGATTATCATTAAAATTTTATTGAGTTCTATGTATTTGTGCCTTGGCATATCTCTCTGTAGACTGCAGTGATGACATTAGAGCAAGCCTGATATGGATTTACGTAAAGTCGTAACGTGCTAAATCGTAAACGAAGCTACGTGTACTGTGTACTGTTGTTTACTAACTCTTTATGGGATTTACAGTCATGATGGTGAACGCTATTGAATCTTACACGTATGCTAATGGAAATTAGCGATGGCACGCCATTGAAGTTTTTTCTATCATCAGGTTGATTTCATTTCAAGTGCCTCTACAGAAATGCGCTCGAGTGTGTGTATGGTTTTCTTGTTGTTTTCATCTGTTTCTTTCCTTCCATTTGAGTGATTTTATTTTGCTTGTGTAAGTGTTCTTGTTTTTGTGTGTGTATGTGTGTGTGTTTTTTCTTTTTTTGACATTTTACGGCAATTTATCCCATAAAAAAAAACCCTCAGATAGATTTTATTGCTCATCTATGAAAAATATTTTTTGTTATATGGTCGAACCCATTATTTATAGACCAGCTGAGATCGCAATTTGGGGCTAAAAACACCTAAATTGTTTCACCCAATTTTGAGTGTACACGACCCCGACATTTTCTATTTTGAATCTGGAAACCCTGGGCACCCCGATATGGTAGCCACAAAGCGTTCAAAATAATAGCCTTACTATGGTTGGGTATAGGAAATACAACCTTGAAATATATTTTCTTTTCTCAAAAACTTATTTGAGAAAAACACAAACAATTTTGACTTGACAAATCATCTCGAGGTATGATTTCTTAAAAACAAAACAAAAATATTTTTTGATAAAAAACAACCAAAACCAAATAATAACGGCCAAGCATAAGACTTATGTCTGTACTGCTTCTGAGACATTTTGTTCTACTAGGCCTGCATTAAAAATTGAAATGATTTGCAGACTCTGGTCCGACATGTCTGTGCCGACGAGAATCTTTTGGGTATGGCATCCATCACTCGCCAATGCAAGTCAACTTGAGCTGGTTTTATTTACAAAAAAAACAAGGTTACTTCCATTTGTAATTTAATTAAATAAGTGATCTTGACATTCTAGTTATCACCGAGCCTCCATGGCGTGCAAATACCACTTGATGAAAAAAACATAACATGGTATAGACAGGGCATGGGACGTGGCATGGAAATGTATTGACAGAGCATTAAGAAGCCGTAATTATTCCTTTGTCTTGCTTATCAACAGTAGCAAAAGTAGCAAAAAAAAATCGAACTGCCCATGACTGATTTTTTCCTGGAAAGAACGAAAACACCTGCAATTGATTGCTAACTAAAGAGCCCCTTGACCTAATTTTAATTATTGTCAATTGTCTCGTTTATCTCGTTGTGGCCGTGTTTTCGTTCTTTCAAGTGACCAAATAAAGGACACAATTTAAGTCGTTGAAACATCTAGACCCTTTGGTTCGTTCCGGTCCCTCCTCCTTGAATGCTGTTTGCTATCTGAAAAAAATATATCACATTTTTTTCCATTTGTTGATGGGGGAATCAACTGCCTCACCACATCGTGTTGTTTTACGGGTGATTTTAATTCACGGGATGTGAAACAGATAATGATGCCAATATCCTTTATTGAAATCTTAAATTCACCAAGCTCAACCAATACATTCAAGGTCCCACACACGTGGAAGGTCGTACTCTCGACTTGATGATTTTCACGTCATTCTGATACCCTCATTTGTAAAGTACAAAAATATTCGGACTAACCATCTGAATCATTATGCGGTAATTGTTGGCCTTGAACCACCAAAAGTTTGTTGTCTCGACTTCGCGACATAAATTGGACCAGATTAATGGCACGTACTTGTCAATATTGACCCAACATCGCCCAACATTGCATGCTGTTAATTAAGTGATGTGCTGCGTGTACTGAGAGACTTGGCAACAGGCATCTCAAAAGACCAAAGCCGCAAAGGTTAAACCAAATGCACCATGCGGCCCTTTTTGGGCAGAACTACGTAACTCAAATTTTGGACCTCTTTGAGATAAAGTTATTTCTGAGCAATCTGGGACGCTGCTTTCACATGTTCGACACAAAGTCCTAAACATCCAGAATGTTTTCCCTTCTGAGATGCACATCCAACGCGTGTGCCGTTTTACCATCTAAGGTATTTTTTCGGCAAAACTACTGCGTATCTACAAGTTACGTGTCATTTTCTCTAAAAACTACGTAACGTAAGATACGTGTTTTTGCCATAAAAACTTTCTTTGAGTGCCACTATTTTGCTCTTCATTTAATGGGACCCTAGAGGGTAAGATCACACGAAAAGAGGGTAGAGATAAACTAAAAAATGTACAGTAAACCACAAGAATTTTATTTCCTTTGTAAGTGATATTTTGTGTTTAGCATTGAAATATAGCTTTTCCGTGTGTCCCAAAAAAAAAAAAAAAACTCACACTACTTGGTGGCGGCTCATAAGTTTTTGAACAAAGCACGTGACTCTTATTCTTTGTTTGTAAGGTAAGATGGGAATGTTAGCTAATATTCCTGAAACGTCATAAAGGCAGCGTCCATATTTTTAAGATATTACCCCAACAATCCAGTACCCGCAGAACCAATTTTTAACAAAAATGAGAGCTTTGTTTAACCACAAGACTGCAATGAAAGGACAGAATGAACAATACATATTGATTGCAATCACATTTACTTGCCCAAATTTCTTGCAGAACACTTCATACTTGGTCAATGACTGCATTTACTAATTATTATTTAACTGATAATAATAAAACATTAACTTCTTGGTGATAAAATATGTTGTCAAGAAGATATAAACTGATTACAATCATAACAAAACACCTCCACAATTACACAAAATGATAAATGCCGTTGGGCTGGAACTGCTTGTTACCGAAATAATGTTTACTTCTTCTCACTTTATGAAGGTAAAACCTATTATTTTCAAAACACAAACCTCAATAACATATCAGTATCTTTATTTTGGCCTTACTTTTGGTTCAAGATATTGAAAACTCTTTGTGTCCTGCGTCACAAAATGATGATGAATAATTAGCTCTAATCCAATTCAGTCTTATTTGGACAAATCAAAGAGTTTGTTGATCATACATTTCATAAATTCGACCGGTTTTAAATAAAGCTGTTTGCGTGT